>OMNM01065187.1:3184-22754 GCA_900302745.1 Parablennius parvicornis | reverse complement strand
CGCACACACACACACACACACACACACACACACACACACACACACACACACACACACACACACACACACACACACACACGCACGGACGCACACATCACACACTCACACACACAAACACACACACACACACATACAGTGTAACAACAATGATGGTGTTTTCAGGGTTTCATGCCAATCAATGAGCCAGTATCTCTTCTTCCTTGTGCTTTTTTTTTTAAATTCTTAGTCAATGTTTATTTTGGGCCGCGGCACCTTAAATGAGCAGCTGTTGTAACAGTATGACCTTGTTGCAGAAGTTTCCTCCACTTTCCAAAAGTGCAGTGTATAAGTGAACCAAACCAAATGGAGATGTGAAAATGTTTAGCTCGACGAAACTGAACCGAGTCCCCAGACTATCCTGGTGTGAACCTCCGTGCTCTTCTGACACACACAAAACAAACTCCTTTATCCACGAGGGCTGTCATGTCCTAACTTTATCTTTTTTAGGAGCTAACATTGCAACTGGAAAGTATGCTGAGCACATCACTTTTTCCACAGTTTTGTTGAGCCGTTGTTTACACCAGGTGTCAGGAGGTTTTATGTACACATGCCTTCCTTGACACATTGGCAGAGACCATCTCTGTGTACAAACAGTTTGAAATCAGGCGTCATTGATCAGGAACCCCTGATGCACTTTCGGCAAGTATAGCCTCTGTACAACATTCCCAGTACTTTACTTTTTCCACATTTTGTTAATGACAATTTGACCAAAGATTATGTGTCCTGTCTGTCCTGCCACGCTGCTTCCATCTCTAGATATATTTATACACATCCACACTATCCACACCACTCTTCAATTTGACTTATTCTTCAACATTCTTGAATGTTTGATGTAAAACCAAACCAATAATTTGGGAGAGGCTCTTAATATTTTAGGTGAAACAATTCAGCGGTGTAGAGATTAAACTATATGATTTCCTTGTTTTCCTGTTTTGTGACGATTCACAAGGTGAGCCATTTGCTCCTGGAATGCATGTTCATCCTTTGAACTTTAACCCTGTGTATACTTTCACATGCATCACCTACTCGACAGCAGGTAGATTTATTAATGACTTTAAAAACAAATTATACAGGTAAATGAACTCTTTCATTGTACATCTTGATATCAATTAGAGCCTTGAATCAACAACTATGTTTAAATTTTTTATTTATTTTTTTTTTTATGAAAAGAATTGTCTTGTTTTTTCGTACGTGCATTGAAAAGCAGAGCTGCTTTTAGACAAAGATGTACAGTGATCTCTGTTGCAGACAACACCCACCGTGCAAACAAAGCTAATGAAAAGCTCAGCAGCAGATCTACACCCACGCATTAGTCTGGCGCAACATTTAAAAAAAAAAAAATTGTCGCTTGTGTTCATTCATCACTCCAAAGTATACATATTCTCTTTTAATTCAATTCACTGGACATTAAGCATCAAACCATTTTAATAACAACAGTCCAGATGAATAGGGCCTATGATATTAATCATAGTTTTTTTTGCATTCTACTAAAATATCTCTGACTTTGCTCAACACGTTAATATCTGTTGTTGCAGGGTCAATTCTGCTTCATATAATCAACTTTGTACTTGTGTCATAAGCAATACAGAGAATGTGGGTATATGAATGCTGATGTGGGTTTATCATGTTCCTCAGGTACCGCTGCGGTGGCAGTAGCTGGACTCTTGGCTGCTCTTCGTCTCACCAAAAGCAAAATGTGTGATCACACTATTGTTTTCCAAGGAGCGGGAGAGGTAGGAGCATGGTGGAGATACATACAAGAACTTAGCATTTTCAACTGTTTTCTAGTATTTCCTCTTTACTAAAATGAGAAACTTAGTTTTTTTGGGGTTTTTTTTTTTTTTTTTTGAGAAGCAGCTCCAAAGTTATTGCTCACTTTTCATTTTGCCCCAGGCTGCGATGGGGATAGCTGAGCTGATCACCATGGTCATGGAGAAGGAGGGACTACCCAAGGAACAGGCACTGAAAAAAATCTGGATGGTTGACTCCAAGGGTCTTATTGTCAAGGTTGTGCTCTGCATAAACACACAGACACACACACACACGTGTTCATTCGCAGGTCAAAATATAGTTATTCATTGTAATCTAACCACTCCACAGTGAGACCTCCAGCATTGTTTTACTGTGTGTTTACACTGGATGATTGTTTGTCTTTGTTTATGCCCCCCACCCCACCCCACGCCGGAACTTTAGGGTCGGGACCACCTGACTCATGAGAAGGAGAGATTTGCTCACGAGCACGCACAAATGAAGAGACTGGAGGATGTGGTGCAGGAACTAAAACCAACTGCTATTATCGGTAAGACAACAAGCATCATTGCGATACTCTTTTGAAGAGAAAGAACTGGAACATTCAAAAATGTATGGGCAGAGGACATTGAGATGGTTGGTAACAGCACGGCATAGGGTGAGATAGAGGCTGATCATCCGCTCTAGCGACCAACGAAGGGATCGACTGAAAGACACACAAAATTAAATAACTTAGAATATGTTGCACAGTAACATTATCTCTTCTCAGGCGTGGCAGCTGTTGCTGGAGCCTTCACCGAGCAGATCATCAGGGACATGGCTTCCTTCAATGAACGCCCAATCATTTTCGCCCTCAGCAACCCGACAAGCAAAGCCGAGTGTACCGCTGAGCAGTGTTACACACTCACAGAGGTGCTCACATCTTTATATGACTCTAACACGATCAAAATATACAGATTCCTGCTTTACCAAACCACTCCGTGCTGCAGGGCCGGGGTATTTTTGCCAGCGGGAGTCCATTCGACCCCGTCACCCTGTCTGATGGGAGGACGTTCTACCCCGGACAGGGAAACAACGCCTACATCTTCCCTGGTGTGGGCTTGGGAGTGATTGCTTGTTCCCCGCGACACATTACGGAGGAAATCTTCCTCACTTCAGCCGAGGTAACGCACTGACACATACAGTCTAAAGCCAGTCTTTTATATCATATACACCATTTTGATGAGAGAATTGATGATTTTGAGTAAAAGCATACATGTCATTGTACAACAAAACAATTTAATCAGGTCAACTGGATTTGGTCTTTGACATGAGATACCTCTGACATGGACAAATAAAAACAAGCTCAGAGCTCTGTCACTGTCCTTTTATGTTTTAAAAGATATATTTTCATGTTTTCTAGGCTCTTGCTGATCTGGTGACAGAAAAGGACCTGGCAGAGGGGAGACTGTATCCTCCTCTCAGCTCCATCAGGGACGTCTCACTCAAACTTGCAGCCAAGGTGAGAGCTCAGTTTACAGCACATGTATTTTTTTCAAGTTATCCCAAATAGTTACTAGTCAAATCATATTAATCACATGGATCCAGTTGCAGTGGTCAAGAGAATTGAGTTGTGTCAGACTTAACAGGACTTCAACGAAATCGTAGCAAAGTCACTCTAAAGTGGAACTCTGATAGTGCTGATGCTAATGCTTTGTTAGCAGGACAGGAAGAGAGTGCAGCCCACAAGCTTGTTTTTTTTTTTTTTCATAGAAAGGAAAGTAACAATAAAATGAACTTCTGCAAAAAAAACAGTGTTGCTTCTTCTAGTCAACAAGAGTTTAGTGAAATTGTAAATAAACTTCTCCACTGAAGCTAACCGTTGATTCTTAAGCAGCAGCATCAGTCGCTCTACAAAGTTCTGAAAAGGCTTAACGATGATTCGATTTATGATGGATTTCTCACAATTGGACTGTTGGATGAGACACTGGTGAAACTTTCCTCTCCTGACTGCTGTGCCTCACAGATTATGGAGTACGCCTATAAGCACAACATGGCCACACTTCGCCCGGAGCCATCCGATAAAGAGGCGCATGTGCGCTCCCTTGCCTTCAGCACAGACTACGACGAGTTCGTGGTAGACTCGTACCGCTGGCCGGAGGACAGCATGGCCGTGCAGTCATGCAAGCTTTAAACACTCCCACAGCGAGCCCTGCGAGGTCAGGATAACTACTGATGTGCAATACCGTCACAAGTAGTGATGTCATGCTGGAAGGAGCTGCGGGCAGAGGTTTCTCTTGAATATGTATTACTGTGATATAAATTGTTACAACACATACACGGTCAGGTCCATCAAGCAGTGTGAATGATTACTAGGAATGAACTTTCAGATCATTTGTGTTTGTTATCTCATTATTTCACACTAATATATCAGTGAAACCTTCACAAGTTCTTCAAATCAAACTGTAGTGGGCAGTAATGATGATAAATTGCTAATATTAACCAGCTAAAATAGTTTTGATTCATGGCCTACATTTGTGATTAAAAAGATACAAAGCATCAGCGTTTGAAAAAGATGCTTTAGCGTAGCCATCAACATTCATCTCATGGACAGACACTCCATCTTCCTGTAATTATCAGTGCAGCACAGAATGTATAGTCATGTGTAAATTGATTCACCCTTTACGTGACATGACTTGCCTTGATCTATGTTGAATTTTATTTTTTGTTGTGCTTTTTGTGACTGATTTGATAAAGCTATAGCAAGGTGTCTCTGAGAATGTATGTAACGGTGCTCTAGCTCCCTCTAGAGGCCATATTTTGTCATTGCAATGCAAAGTTCTGAAGAGGCTTTTGGACAAACTCCATGTGTGTGATGATTCTCCATCGGGATGAACAAGGGTCACACGTTCAGTCTGAGCTGTGTGTGTGAGTGGGAGCCTCAATAAATGCAGCAGGTGAATCAATCTGCGTTATGACCCAGCCATGTGTTTTCTGTCTGTCTGACTCAAACCGAGGATGATTTCACATGAATTAATTGATCAATCAGTACCCAGACAGTCAGTACCAGAGGCTCTGACTGGCCCACAGCCCATCCCGGTCAGAAATCAATAGAGAAGCAAGCAGACCAGTCAGCATCCAGTGTTGAGCGTCCCGCCCGGGGCAAATTTCTGCCAGGCAATCATTTGTCTCCCTCACTTTCCCTGCTTTGCCCTCCCTTCAAATCCTCCAAATCAGCCTCGGGCGACCTCTGCTCTGACCTGATGATCAATATGTCTCAATGTCAACACCATCCTGTTTTCAGTTTGGCTGCGTAGGACATGTGTTTCTAACAGATAAGTTACCTTACAGTGCAAGGCACTGTATAGATGGACCCACTATGTGCAGCATTGTTCATCAAGTGTCAAGACATATGTATTATTCTTTCAATTGTATCGGAAAAACAAAAGGGAAACTTAAACTTTAAAATTAGATTCATAAAATGAGTAAATCATTGAGTAGACATTTATTTTGAAAAGGTATCAACACCATAAGCTAAGGTACAGATGCATTTATTTCAACTGATTTAAAACGGGATGACTTGTAATGCTTTTGATGTTTTAATGGATAGACTGTAAATGTGAAAACCACAGATAGGTTTCTACAGTCCAAAAGCTAGTAGTTTTACTCTTTTAATCTTTGTCTGATTCCTAAATATTTGTGGATGAAACTATATAATCATCATGTCAAACATTTTTTTATTTGTTATAATATTTTATTATTTTATTTGTTATAATATTGACATATTGATATTACTGAGTCACTGTATGTTTAACAGTTGGCTACAGCACAACTACTATTACTTTTAGGTCAATATTTTTAATAATTCTTACTTTTTCTCCCCAAACTACTTAGAAACAATCATCGCCTTTGGTTTACAATCTAAAAATTTGAGCATTATGTTTAATCTCTCAACTTGCATATATTATTACTTTTAGCCGCCTGCATTAAAAGGCCTACTAGTAGCTAGTTTGTGATAATATCCATAACGTATAGTTGGCTTTTTTCATGACATAATTTTCAGCATTTTCATTATTACAAAACAAGTGATTGCATGCAACTTATACACACATCCAGACAGACATACATCATTCTGTTACTTTTCTTATAGATTAATTCAAACTGTAAAATCTTGCACATATTTTAGATTTATTAAACATATACCAAAATATAATTTGAGCTTTTCTTTTTCATTCAGTCACAAATTCACTTAAAAACCCACACATGCATAAGGAGATAATTCAAACTAAGAAAAGCCCCCAAACCCAGATTCATTATTGTTGTTGTGTGGGCAGAATCCATATTACTACACCACCACACATACTAGGAGTTGCACAGAAATTCAATGTTCTCCATTCCCTCTTATTATTCTGCACTTTACTCTCTTCCTGATAATATTGTTATTTTTATATTGTTTAGCATCACCTTGCTGGACGCAGTCAGGCTGTGTGACTGGCAGCTGTGACCTGACCGTACTTTGACCTTCATCCCAGTTTCACATTAAATGACACCTTGCTAAGACCTTTTTGATCACAACCAATCAGATAAACTCTCCCTCAGGGGAAAGTTGCCAGTCTGAGTCCGTTGGACCATCTATTCCTCCCACCAGCCTGTCTGACAATCTGCACAGCACATAATAAATGTAAGTGTTCACTTTTGACATACGTACTGCAGTTCTTTGAAAAGATAAAATGTTGTATTCCAGAATTTGAAGCTTTTCATTTTCGGTGCTTAAAGTGCAGGTCAGTTATTTCAGAGGCCAGTAGAGGGCGCTCTGATATATTGTTTTAACAGCAGTACAGCATCGTTGACTCCTCTCATCAGCAGCACATTACATTGTAATGTATGTCTCCTGTCCCTAATGCATCCATATAATGAGTCCACATAATGAAGGCTTTGACTGCAATAATGACCGATCCTTTAAATCGCTGCATTTACTTCTGGACTAATTTCACCAGTTACGTCGTCATGTATGTATGAGCGAATTAACGTGTGCATTGTTGCTATTCAATGATTATAGGTTATAGCTTGTATTACAGACTATAATGGTAAAATTGAGTAAGTAATGTCATTTTCAGTAATTGCACAAATGGGGAAACATGTTAATATACTTTCTGCTGGTTTTGACTACAGAAAAAGGTTTATTTTTCTCGGTTTCTTGTAATAATTTAAAAGTCACACTATAGGGAATTATGTAATTAATGACCTGTAGCTCTTAGGAAATCTTTATTACTCACAGCTTGTCTGTTAGCACACTGTAAGTGTGAGCTGTTCAGTGTGTTAATGGGATGAGTTTTTGTGTTGAAGTTATATCTTGTCATCAAAAGCCGATTAGATCTGTAAATACATCTGTAATAACCTGAGTGTGATTTTAATGAGGAAATCAAGCAACATGTTACACTTAGCCTGAGACTGTCGGTGCAGCTTTTGATCTTTTGAGTTGAGAACGTGACTTTAAATCTAAATCTAAATGAGATAAACCACAAAAAAAAGTATTAAATTACAAAACATCACACACAGAATTTTTTACAAATTAAGAAAATAAAAAAGTGTTTCTTTAAATTTGATTATTGTTTTCTTCAGCTCATCTATGATATGAAGTGTGAAACAGTCTGCCTATCAGCTTAACGTCAAGGACCTAACAAACACTAGTAGGATGCTTTCTGTTCCTTCTCATATGGAGCAATATGCATCTCTGCTGAAGAACAGCATCACAAGTTGAAATATAGTGGCTGCAAAGTGCAATAAAGAAATACCGATAAGTGCTGCATATGTAAGACATTTTACAACAATCCTATCAATGATGGTGAAAAGTCACAACAACTTCATGAAAGCACAAGCAACACGATCTCCGTGGTCCAAATTCTTTCCTCCAGTTCAAATTGTTTCTTTATTTCTTTATTTTTTTGTTTGTTTGAAATAAAATCTAAGTAGCACAGAGGTTTGCGGTATTCGATAAACAGACATATGCATCTTGGTGACTGTGCTCCGCGGCCATTATTCACAGTAACGTGTTTCTCTTTGCTCTCAGTGAGGTCAAAGCAGTCGTATAGAGTCCGCCTTACATATGCACACATTGAGGTGTGTTCTGTGCTGCTGCACGCAAGGTAAGATCGGAGAAAAGATACACAAATGCTAAAGCGTAGCATCAGATAGTAGGTTTCAATGATTGTGTCCTTGTGAAAATACTGGTACAGTTTTATATAGATTTATTTATGGTCTGATTCTATCATGAATAATTGCATTCTTGTTGATTTTTTGTACTTCTCCTGTAGCTGTCATGTTTTTCTCTAAATGCAGGAGCTTCAACCAGCTTTCTCTGACATGATACACATTTTGTTTATTGTTATTGGTGTTATTTTGAGATCGATTCTGTCTCTCATTTCAGGCTTCCAGATTTCCCATCCTCATGTCTGATTGCTGTTCCTTGTCGTCTTTCACCTGTGCCTGAGTGTGTGATTTCCTTCACCTGGTGGCTTGGGTATATATTGAGAGTCCTCTGTGTTTTCTGGTTGTTGTTTTATCTGTGTGTCTGGGCTTTTCCAGTGTCTCATCTTTACCTCCCATGATCTCAAGACTGTGATTTTGGTTGCTTTGATTTTTTTTTTTCGTTCTGCCAATGACAGAATTTGCATCAAAGGGGTATCACACATACTAACAATGGGCCAAAACAGCCCACCGGGGTTCAATCTGGCCTAATTCATGACACGACATGGTCTAAAAAAAAAAAATTTAAAAAAAGAAGAAAGAGAATAACCTTTATTGTGCAATAATAGTAACTGCAAATATTCTGCGGGTTGCACTGTTCAGAGCAGATGTAACGGAAACAGACACCCAGAACTGAACTGCAGATTACAGCAAGATGCAACAGGAAAAATCAGTGACCTTTACATTACCCTCATTGTTTTTGGTGAACCCACATGTGCTGAAGGTTGCAGTAATTGTGCAGCTTGAGATGAAACAAGCTTCTCTTGACATTAATCAAGACTTCACTTGAACAAATGTGCTGAAGTGTATTTGATTGTGGTTACCTGAGCACTACGTGACTTGGTGCAGTCCGAGCTGAGAGCAAATGAGTAAAGGAAGTCTTGGTGCTATTTATGATGCGAGACAACACAAGTTGCTACACAGAGTGACCTTATCTTCTCAGCAAATTTGGAGCCCCCTGCCCGGCTGGTGGTCGACTCAATGAGGACTGTGATCATGAAAAGCGTCGCTGCTCAGCAGCTTCACACCGTTACCGCCGTCCTCGTGAAGGATTCTGTGAATAATCCGGAGAGACGTCTGTTGTTCTGGAGACTGTTTGTGAGGCCCTCGCGTCGCACAGGTTTTAGCCCGGGAGGCAGTGGTGGGCGCAGGTTTCCGACAGCCTGTTGTTTCTCGGGCGGGTACCACGCGCCGATACCAAGCGGGAGCGCCAACGCCTTGACAACTTTTCCTTAATTAGATGAGGCCTCACGCTCAAGAGTGTGGGATTCCTGCTTGGAAATCCGACATGACGTGTGTGATCACGACCCAAAGTCGTGTTCAATTAATTTTGGGTTGCGACGCAGGGCGTGCAGACATCATTCCCCGCAGCACTCATCACTGAACAACACGGCTTTCTACTAAAATAGGCCACTTTGTCGCATTATACAGAGATAGCGTGCATGTTTGCTCAACGGAGCCTGTATTTTTGACTAAATTCAACAAGTGACAGTCGGAGATTTTTGGTTGTTAGGACAGGAATGCTGTTCTCCTATCTCTACATTCAAATCTCAGGAAAATTTACATGTTTTAACCCAGTTTGGTTCGGCTTTTCGGCATGCCAAATGTTGCCTTTAGCTGTTGAGCATCCCGTTGCCGCCTTTTGAATGTCGGCACATGCTGGCCGGTCTTGTGCTTATTATTCTGCTGCAAGCTCCAGATGGATCAACACATGCTGAAAACATTACAAGCAAGACATTTGCATGTGACCTAAATCACTCACTTCTGCTCCGTGATGCAAACAAGTCCATCCAAAGACATTATTTAATGGTGCTGGATTATAACATTTAAAATGGACTTCAATCAAATAGACATAGCGAAAAAGGTGCAACGATGAGCTCATTTTTGTGGAAATGTAAAAATATGTTGCACTTAGATTGGAAATGAAAGCCCTTGTGATATTTCCTCGTGTGGCTATTGGTCTGTTTTTCTTGTGTTCTTTAAGCATCCGGTCACTTACACTGTTTATGCAGACTGGACACGATAGAAATTGCATGTATACAAAGAATGCTTTGTACTATTCAATGCATTGTGTGCACATGTTTTGTTTCTAAGTTCGCAATTTATTTTCAAGTGCAGACTCGCCCCAAAATAAATCCGACTGACTGACAAAGAAAGGTGAGCCCACCGTCACACTTGACGCACTCATGACCAGTAAGAGATCATTGATAGCCGGCCCGGACAGACTTTGTGCCGCACTATTGGCTGGGATTACATTTACCATGCATGCGATTTAAAATATTAACATGCATGCGTTTGGAACAATAACCCTGACCATTGTTTTCTCTATCTTCATTAATTCTGTAATTGTTTGCTGCCAGTGATTTACTGCCAAGTTTTGTGAACATCAAAGCATTTCCAGTCTTTTTTTTTTTTTGTCTGAAACCAGACATAACCCATTTAATTAACATGCATATTGCATCTTGAGCTCAATAAGTTGCCTAATTAATTGTGAGAGGCAACAACAGCTTCTGGTTGTTGTGGGTATAGAAAGTAGTTTGTGCCTCTTAGCGTGTGCAGTCATTGTTCGCCGCCTGCACATGTATGTTCAGTGCGTGTGTGTCTGTATTTGTGTGTGTTTTACTGATTACAAATGAGGACAGGGAGGTGTATGTGATGGTAATGCAGCCTCTGGTCTTCTCCTTGCCCGTTAATAACCAGGTTCTCTTTGATGTGGCCACTACGAACGAGGTGGCCTCCTTTTTTGCATCACTTGCGGCATGTAAATCCCCCTGCTGTGTTATCTCCTTAACTGCTCGAGGGTCCACCTGAGTTTGTCCACCTGATGGATAGATTAAAGAACCACCAAAGGCTGTATTTTTTCTTTTTGATCATGTGTCTGTGTGTGGACCTCTCTGTTCTCACGACACAGTGGGAGGGCGGATGTTGCTCAGATATGAACTCCAGTCTTTTTTAAAGGACTCCGAAGGACCAGTTTGTCTCATTTGAAAGTAATTGTAGATTTCATGTTAAAGTGTAACACTTTCAAGCATGTAAAATCATCAATAGTAGTTTTCTTGAGTGTTAAGCTTCTGTTTGAACCTCTTCTGCAACAGTTGCCTGATGATAAAATTAACATTTTAAACAGATATACTCAATCCTGTGCAGTGCACACACGCAAGGACAGCATGTAAACTGAGCACATGAAGCCCCCACCACCCAGACCAACATAAACTTAAACCAGGGACATTTTCACTCTCCGTGCACAAGTAAAAGTAGAGTACAAGTTTAGCAAGTGTTTTATAATGTTCACTAAACTTAATGATTTCTTGTTTTGAGATGTCTACTTTAAAATATATTTCTTAAAAGCTGTCTGACATTTCAGACTGGTGGACAACATTTACAACAGTCTTTTCCTGTTCAAGGTACAATTTTTGATTCTTTGGTCAAGGCTGTGTTAACTTATTCCACAGCGCAATGTCACAGCTTTTCTTATTTTGTTGGATAGTTTAACTGAAAAGGCTTATGTGGTGTTGTTCAAGTTTCCCACTTCCATCTAGAGCCGGAACACAAAGACACAACTGGCAACGGGCTCCGAAACATTTAGTGCTCGCTTCACACGATTTTAACAATCACAACTAGACACAATGCACGGCATTAATCTTTGGGCACGACATGAAGTTTACCGTTTGCAGATTTCTTGATGAAATCCAAGCTGAATCGCAGCCGACGATGTAAGTGAGTCCATGTGATTGCGGAAGAATACAAAAAGCATGAGCCATCTATTCACGAAAAAGAAACCAACAAAACATGAACGGAGCCCTCACCCTTGTGCTACGTGTTTGGAGAGAAATCCTAAAAAAAGTTTTTGTTTACAATACACACACTTTTTGTTTGTTTGTTTTTTGCGTGTTTTGACATTGCAGCCTCAAAGACTCTCGGTGTAGTGCCAGTGTCATGTTGATCAGAATGTCATTTCATACTGCATTTCTATTGGTTAGTCACTTGACATAGGTCAACACTCGCAATCACAACAAATTTCTGAAACAGATATTGCTACAATTCTCTATCGGTTGTTATTGTTTGCCCGTTAAGCCTGAAAATCGCAGTGTATTGGGCATTGGAAGCTTAAGATTGGAGTCCAACACAATGCCAGACTGTGGCTTGATTATGTTTGTGATTATGTCTCTGCAGTAAATTCCTTGAACGTATCCTTCTACCATACCACCTACAGTTATCTAATTTTTACGGCTTTTTCATTCCCTAAGGCCAATGAAGATAGTCATATGTTATGCTGGTCATTGAATGTCTCACATGCCCAGTTAAGAGCACCTGATTAAGCTCTTGACCTTACGCTGAATACCTCCTGTGTACTTTCTTCCATTCCATATCCAAGTTTACGCTTGGAGGAAGTAGCTTGGGTCAAATAATTTCAAGGCAGTGTAGATCAATCAGTGAAAGCTTTGGACAGCACTGACTGAGTTCTGTGTGTGTGCGTGTGCGTGTGCGCGTGCGTGTGCGTGTGTCCTGCATATGGATGGATAAGCTCATTATCTATTGTGGACGGGCACAATGAGCCGAAGGCCAGGCTACACTGGCCCAACAGCCCCCCAACACAATACCTGTAAACAGCCAGTAACTAATTGAAAATATGGTCTATCATGAACATGTTGTCTCACAATGACAAACCCGGTGAATAGGGAGGTGGACATTTAAAAAGAAAAGCTTTATCCACCGAAAGGTGGGAGAATGTTCGAGTCGTGAATTGTTGCAGCAGCGAAGGTATCGACTGTAACCTCAAACCTGTCTCTTTTTTTTCTCTCCCCATCGTTCTCGACTGGTTGTGAGACTGCTGGTTCTGTTATCAGTGCGTTTTTCTAAGTAGATGTATCGACGCCATTAACTCTGAATAATGTGTACTTTCACGATTAGATAACGAACTTGTCTAACCTGAAATGCAGAATTGATTTACTAGCTTTTAAAATGCTATGCTTCAGTTCACTAATGCGTTTAGCTCCCATGTTTGATTAACCAATGTGGCCCTAATATGAGCCCCTGGGCAGTGAAATCTCAACGCTGTACGTTCCAGATGAGGCCTCTAAGTGTGTGGAAATGTTCGTCAAATAGGTCACCGAGTCTACATCTATCCATCACCTCCAGCCACTGAGCTCTTAAACCACAGCAATCTAAAAAAAATTTAAAAAAAAGGGGTGGGGGGGATTCTCCCTCGTGCTTCATTGCGTGTGGACTAAGTAACAGTAATCCAATCAGATATAAGACTAGTCAACATACAAGTTTTGCCAGATATTTCAGCCGCTGTGCGCCCACCACAGTTTCACTAGTCCCCTGTCAAGCCGTCGGCTCCTGTTACACTGAGCTCTGACACCGCGGACCTCATTTTTTTGACGTTGTCTTTAAGTGAGTTTTTGCGATTAGCCTCGGATATGTGCCTCTGTTCCGTCTCATGCACAATAAAGACCCTCAGCCTCATTTCACTCTGCCTCCCCGTTTCTGTACTCTCTTAATATGTCTATTTCTCTTTCTCTCTCTCTCTCTCTCTCTCTCTCTCTCTCTCTCTCTCTCTCTCTCTCTCCACCTCACCAAGTGGCTTGTGCATTTGTTCTGGGTTGTCCTTGTTTGTACAGTGAGCCTTTTCAGAACCATAGGTTGGTTATTGTGGAAACACATATCTGGTGGATGATGCTGCTCGGCAAGTGAGCTTTGCAAAAGAGCCGGTCCTTAGCGCGAGTGAAGTGGACAACAGATGCTCAGGGAAAAAAACTGGTGCAGAGGTAAAAAAAATTTAAATGAACAAGTTCATCACTGCAGTGAAATCAAGCCCTCCTCTGTACAATCAGCAAGCATCTGACCATGAACAGCATGAAGCGGAATTGAACATGGCAACCAGGGTGTCTGTGGCCACGGTACTTTTAAAGTGGTGGAATAAATCTACAGGTCCAGAGGATGGATGTCACCAGCTCTAACCTTTACCATTAATTTCTGAGAAGAAATCCTCATAAAAGATATCTTGACTTCATAAAAACACAAATTGTACGTGCAGTTCAGATGAATTAAATGAATACAATATATGGTACTTCAAAACCATAATCTCGAACAAAACCAACAAGCATGATATTGCAGTTTATTCTGAAACATACACACACATACACTGCTCAAAGCGACACCTTCCAGATGTTCTTTCACCCACTAGAAAACCAGGAAGGGTCATCATGTGACCATCATGTGTCTGACCATGCTGGTCTTTCTAGGTCGGTCATCTTCCTTCCTTCGTGTGCTTTCACTTCCCCGAGGCCGTCCAGGCCTGGTCAGCAGAGCTACTCCACCCGAGGCAGTGGTTAAACTCAGGCAGGTCTTGGGCCCAGAGGTGCCGCCTCAGATTTGCAGCAAGTCGTCGTGAAGGGCCTCTGTGATGGACCTGGATGTGATCGAATCCGAGTAGCACTAATCCACTGGGCTGGTTGGGGCGGGTTGGTATTCTGGTGTCCCATTAAGTTTAGCCTGGAGGATCATAAGGTTGCAATTTCAAGAGTTTGGACTCGCCTTAGGTAATGCAAGCCGAAGGTCCGCAGTGCCGAGATTCTTCAGACTAATGGAGAGAAGAAGAGTTATTAGACTATCAGAGTGACAGACAAGAGAGGAGAGGGCTTTGAGAATGACTGGACTCTTCTAAAAAGCATTGGCACAGACTCTGCTTTGGCTGGAACAATGAGGGCCCATGGCTCGATTAGCATTGTTCTGTTTACATGTGAGTTTGAGTTTCAAACAGTTTTCCATCGTGTGTCACATCTTGCGTTTTACCCATTTACAGGCCAGCCATTTGAATACTGAATCTTTGGGTCATATCAAAGGATAATTCGATTTTTGATAAATTTAACTTATAAAAGGAGGACAAAACTGCAAAGACAGACCTTCAATAGATGATAAAAGTCAGTTTATATCACAATTTATAGCTATAGGCAATGCAAAACATTCTTGTGCAAAATACAGTAAAACGTTGGGAGGAAAACTTCCTCTATAGCTGTTGCATTATGAAATTTTGTACAAACTCACCCAGACAACATGACTTTGAGCGACAAAGTAGCTTTCACTAGCTATTATACCAATATCTAAAACTTGGGCCTCAGTGTTGTGTTGTGTCCAACACTCTTATGTAATTTTATTTAAAAATAAAGTGTTACTATTTGCCTAGTGGTTTGAGTGGACCCGAAGCTCTTTATGGCCCAGTTCTTGCCCACAGGCTTCATGTTTGACACCCCTGGTCCAAGACATCCTTAGTCAAAGAGAGGAGGCAAACCACTGTGCGAGAAGTTTAAAGCATCGGTGCCATAAATTGCCACAATTCCTATAAATTCTCAAAACCTTTAAACAAAAACAAACAAAAATGACATCCATTTCAGTGAATGGCAACAATTTTTAATTCAGTCCTTTACTGATGTCCATCACCATCTCAGCAAACACACACACACACACACACACACACACACACACACACACACACACACTCACACACACTGTTATATACTTCAACATTTTATTTCTGATGCAGTTATTTCATAATTCCAAGTAAAAATATGTTCGTGTGATCATCTCTCATTGTTTGCTTTTTTTTGTCCTTCATAAACAGTATTTCCATTCATATACATGTTGAGGAGTTTAACCTCCTCACATCTCTGGAAGCAGAAAATTGAAGATTTAAACAAACAAAAATTCAAGTAAAATTGGTAAATGGGTGTCCTTTGAAATGTGGTTCAAATAGACATCAAATTTCTCCAGTAGCATTTGTCTTCTCTTGACATTTACAGGTGTGATTTAGGATCAGAAAATATCTTGAGTCGTTTTCTCCGTTTTTCTCAGTTTAAGAGCCTGAAGACAAACTTGTACCCCGCAGCCATCATTCCTCAAATTAAAGCTGATGTAATCACACTCAATTATGTCCTGGGGAAACGTCCCTGTTAGCTAATTCATTTTGTTTCTCTGCTGTTTCTGAGTTCAGCTACATGATATTAATTGGGTCCCGTCGCTGCTCACTTTATTGAACGTGACACACGAAACAGGCCTCGTCTTTACATCTCACAGAGTGGCGGCAAACGGGGGAATAGGACGTGAAGATAGAAAAGAAAAAGAAAAAACCGTAATAATTAAAATGGGATTACTGACCAGTTAATTTGGTGATGGTGGTAAATGAGCCGGCTCGTCGAGAGGTGTGAAGAGTGCAGCAGGCACGGGTGTACAAATGAGCATTGTGACACTGTGACCTGTTTCAGCCTTTAGGCAGGAACACACAGACACACACGCACACACACACACAGGGTAACAACTATCAAGCACCAACACCTTAATACAAGGTCAGATGTGTTTATCAGAGGAAGATCCCATTAACATTAAGTTCAATGTTATTCTCTATGTAAGTCTGAAACAGAGACATTATTTACCAGATAACATTGTAATACCTACAATAATAGTGTCAATCTTTGGGCTACAGATGTCTCTTTTTTTTTTTTTTTTTTTTATTTATTATTATCTCGTAAACCAAAGACTGTTTGGACAAGATGCATGCAGCTTGTTGCGTTTGTTTGGTTTTTTTTTGGTCCCTTTTTTTCATCACCTTTGGTTACTTTCTTCCCAGTGTGTTCGTGAGCTTTTCTCTGCTCGATCCATCATGCATTTTTTTTTTATTTTATTTTTATTCTATTCTATTCCATTCTATATACGGAACATTACTGATTTGTGTAGTGCCCCTCCAGTTAGGTATACACAAGTGACACGTGTTTATGATTCTAAGACATATAAAAAGCAGGAGGATTTGGTGATGCCCTGACTCCTTCTCTTGAATGATTCTTAATGATACATCTGGCACATTGGGAAGGTGTTCTCTTTATGAATGAATCCCAGTTTTCATTGTACGGAGCAAATGTCAGACACTTCGTATGGCACCCATCCAGGCGGTGGAGTTATAATATGAGCAGACATCGGGTATGGCCGAATAGTACCTCCTATCTCCTTATCCATCGACTTTTCCTTAACCCCGGAAGTGTTTTAAGCGGCGGCCATGATAAGTGCTGTCCAAATTCTTAATAAGCAAAGGAAAGGAGACTCATCACTTAGAGCCTCCTTTAGCGTAGGAACCACTGATGCATCCTTTAGCAAAGGAGGCGAGCTCATGCTGCCCCATAATTCCTTGTGGCGACAACATTTAAAGTGACCCGCTCATCAGAGCGTTCAGGGAAACTCACAATGACGGAAAAAGTATACAGCTCATGTAAGTTATCGAAGCAATAATCTGCCTTGAACAACTTTAAATCATCTAAAACCCAGATCCCAACTAGGAATGTTCTGGATGTCGTAAAACCAACACAGTATAGTCTACATGTCAGTGTTTACTGATGTGTGTGTTGGTTCTTATGATATGATATATATCATCAGTTATTATCACATAATTGACATAACACAGAGACTCTGTCGTTCAAGTTAAAGGGAACATAGACATTTTTAGACATATTATGCTTTAGTCAACATATTTCATTCACGGAGAAACTTTGTGCAGTTGTACATTTGTATGCTAACAACAATTTCACAAACTCCTACTATTTTTGGATTAATATTGATTTCTGAGTGGAAGCTGAGGTGTGCAACCATTCCCAATGTGACGTTCTTTTAGTTTCACTTTAGTTCCTCGTAGCCTAGTAGTATCTTTTCCTTTGAGTTACATTCAAACCTTGTGATTTGATTTCATAAGCGGCTAGAGGCACGGGGGAAAGTGTTAGAAATGCGCTTTTTGTAGTTCATTTTCAGAAAAATTTAGTTTTTTCCCCCACCACAGCAGAACTCATTAACTTGTGCCGCCGTTGGATTCACTAAGTAAAAGTGCTGTCCGACTGTCACACCAACATGATCACCTTTCACTAACTCCTTTAGGAAGCCTCCGAACGCCTTTCCCCAAACTTTTCACATATAAAATCACAAAAACAATGCAGTTTCCAGCAGTTTCTCATGTGCTGTGGGTTTACATCTTCCTTTGTTTGAGCATTGCTTTAGTCATGATTCAAAGGCTCATAGACTTTTCTCAGTCCTGGTTCTTGTCATACCGGACACAAATATCTGACGTGTCAGTTGAATCAAAAAGTTCTATTGACAAGCATTAGTTAAAATCTGTGTCTGGTAAAGTCTTCGTGTTATTTCTTTCCGCTGAGAGGCCGAGTCAAACAACCTGCCGTGACAGAGCATAGTGGCACTCGTGCTGTGCTCTGTTCCAAACGTAACAGCTTTCGTATGGCTCAGAGGTTATTGAAGGGATGAACATTATATGCTTCAGTTACCACCAGTAATAAGCAATGTTAAATAGGCACAGACAAGTCGATGATCCAAATGAAAGTCTGGATCAGGGAAAAATATATAATTTTTGTTTTTGTTTTTTAAACGGGCGGCGTATTAATTCCTGCTGGTGATTTTGTTCTTTTGTACATCTGAGTATTTCTTGCCAGCGTGTTTATTCCTCACATACCAACAGAACAAGCAGATGAGATGAAGTCTCCTAAAAGCAAATAAACTCTGCCTACTTCCGCTTAAGTGAAGAAGACCTGATAGGAAATAAGTCAGCCTTAACTGTTTGTCTTGTTTGGATCCAGCCAGCGAGATCTGACGCAGCAGGGATGTTAAGTGTGACACCAGCAGAGAAGATAAAGCTTTCTTTTTAATATACACTGGTGACTTTTGTTCTTCTATTTACACCAGTTGCAGCTTTCCCCCTGACCTCAATAGTTTGGGCATGCATAGTATATCAAATGAAGATCCTCTCCAGTCCTCTAGATGTCCAGGATATTGGAAGTGTGGGTCTGAATATTTAAAGATGATGTCAGAGAGGCAACTAGCAAAAGAATACCAAACCCTCCACCGTCCAAATCAAGCACATACACACTGCACGGGCATCTCCCACCTCTCTGATACCAACAACCTACATTTGCAGGAAGTGTTGCCAGCTTAATTGCTAAAATCTTCAGCTGTGGTCAGAAGTATCTGGATTTGCCCTTGTTGTAGCTTCCACTGGAAATTTTGTTGCGGAGCAAACCTTGAAGCGGTGGTGCGCTTTATTTGCAGCTAGATAAAAGAAGACTTGTATCCCAAGACCACAGGATGACCTCCTTCATCGCTTGTGAATTGATTTTATTCAGAAGTGGAGAATTAGCAAGGCCAGTAGATTTCAATTGTTGAAAAAAAAAAAAAAAAGTTCTTTGAAAGAGCAGAAAAAATAATAAAAATAGCCCATTTACCTCACAATTTCTTACTTCTTAAGGCAATTTTTGTCCGTGCCACTATACAGATCTGTCCGCCTCAATGGGGATGAATGTGTTCACATGATTCCAAGTGCTCCTGAGGTCATTTGCATTACTTGGAGCCAATCCTGCCTGTTTGCACTTCAGTCAGCCTCTGTATTTCTTCTGACAAGTCATTCGATACCCCTGCAGTGGAGGGATTTCTTATCGGTGAGCAGTCAGGTTTTTCCTCGCGCGAGGTGTGAATGAGTGCGTGAATTGCGATGACGGATGCCTCTGACAACATA
>OMNM01065183.1:14604-29556 GCA_900302745.1 Parablennius parvicornis | reverse complement strand
AGCATCAGTCAGCTGCAGTCGTTTCAGCTGTAAAAGTGCCACTTGACACACACACACACACACACACACACACACACACACACACACACACACACACACACACACACTATTAAATTTACAACTCCTAATCTAAAAAATGGCTTTAAGATGTAACAACAATATACTCGACTAAAAACTAAGTCTATAAATAGCCTGGAACCAGAGGAGGACTGTGTACAGCAGAGGATTCAACATGTGGTCAGTGGGGTGGGGGGTGGGGTGCAGTGCTTCTCAACATGAGACAACCTCTAAAAAAGGTGGTGGAACTCCTCTCAGTCAGAACAGCAGCCATTAGCTTCCTGGTCGACTCCACATTTGATAAAGTGTCTTTTTATGCTTTTTTAAAAAAAGCAGACGAAGCATCTGACCTATCTGCAACTCAGAGGGTTCCCCTTACCTTGGGTTGAGATACGATGATCTAGAAGACAACTAAAGCTCAGTAGTTACATATCAAGAGAACCTTTAGACGGTTTTGCTAAAGAACGATAGAAGATTTAAATCAGTATGTCACGAAGTAATGGTTCTAAGTGGATCTGTACTCTACAAAAGGGCAGCAAACAGGAAGTAGGAAGAAGAAAACAGGAAATGGGAAAGAAGGTAGAAAACAAGAGGCAGGAAATAGGAGGTAGGAAACTAGAGGCAGGAAATGGGAAACTATAAGTAGGAAAAGAGAAACAGGGAACAGGAAGCACGGCACTGTGGCCAATGGAAAACATGGAGGCTCTCTCTGTCAGTGCAAAGCTGGAGCTGGGACAAGGACGAGCGTGTTGAGCATGATGGGAGATGTGTTGGTTGGCGCCCCTTACAGGATGGAGCCCCAAAGAGTCACTCTGCTCAGAGGCATCGATCCACATGAAGACTACTTCAGCTCATAGTAGTATTTCTATGATGTTCAAATATATACAGAGTTTTTCTTAAAAATACCTTAATGGTGTGCTTATATTCGAGAATAATAAACAATGCAGCTGAGAACAGGCTGGTTCTTCTGGTTCCTAACCTCAGTCCGTCACTTTCAGTAGCAGCGTCGTTCTGTCAGAGTGAATACAGATCAGTTCATTATACTTTCAGCGTCCACCACAATAATGACAGCAATCTGTGCTGCTGGGACCATCTCTGAGGGCCATGAACCCTGAATAAACCCTGATAAACCTCAGAAAACCTCTGCACCAAGCATAAATCATTACGGAGCTCTACTCTTCTAAAAATAAATCAAATGTTGAAAAACGTTGGATTCAAGGCACCAAGATACCGGAAGCCATTTGAGCCTTCCTCCATCAGCCAGTGGAGGAGGAGGATGAGGAAAGGAGGAGCGGCTGGAGAGGAGGAGGTCGTCAGTGGATGTCTCTACACATGGGGAGGTTGACGAAGATGAAGACGTTGAACTCGATGAGGATGGAGAAACAGAGGAAGATGGCGTACATGGCAAGGCAGGCAAGGCCCAGGCGCCAGTCGAGTGTCCATTTGTTCAGGTGGACACCGAGCACCTGCAGAGAGGGGAGGAGTGCACCTGAGACTCTTCCTGTTCATGGCAGCCACTGGGGGGTGCCACAGAGACGGAACCAAACACTCACTGTGAAGAAGACCGAGGCCAGCAGGAGTCCCACCGAGAAGATCAGTCCTCTGCTGTTCAGATGGATCTGAGGACACACACACACACACACACACACACACACACACACACACACACACACACGCACACATATCAGATGTGATTTGGTTGGTTCTGATCCGATTGGAGGAGTTGGGGTTTGCTCACATTGGAGCCGTAGTCGATGCAGAGGGTCTGCAGAGCCCAGGGCAGACCCAGACCCACCAGGATGTCGAACACGTTGCTGCCGATGGAATTGGAGATGGCCATGTCTCCAAGACCTGAGGAAACGAGAGCAGAGCTGTGAAGAAGCAGTGAGGCCCGTCTTTGTGGAGCTACCTGCAGGAGGACGTCGGTCTCCACACTACCTTGCCGGGCCACGATGACGCTGGCCATGCAGTCCGGGACGCTGGTGCCTGCTGCCAGGAAGGTGATGCCCATGATGACGTCCGGGATGCCGAGAGTGAAACCGATCACTGTCACCTGGAACCACGGAGAACAGCTTTAGGGGTTCCATATTATACAGTTTTTCGACATTGTCACATCGATGTTAGAGGTGTCAGTGGTATTCAAATTGAATTTACCTAAATCAGCTATGAACCTCACTTTCACTCTAAGTGTCCCTCTAGTGAGCTCAACAGAGGCTGTGTCTGGTTCTGCCCACGCCAACTACAGGCCCGTTTCGAGAAGAAGAGCTCCCAGGTGTTTCACAGGCCTTTTACATTCGATTGTCTGGGACTCAGTTCACTTGGGGGGAGCTGTTCACAACTTTATTTGGTTTGGGTGATGTTCACATTCACTTTAGAGACCAAACGGCGTGGAAAATGTCACGCTATTAAAACAGCTGGTGGTTTGGGGGCGCTGTCGCCTGAAACAAATACTGACTAGATGAGGAAGTAAAGAAGACACAATTGGTCCTGAACGAAAGTGGAAGTCCCACCGCTTTAGCCCATGGTGGCTAGTCTAGTTAACTCATGGCAAATGGGTAGCCACAAACAATCGCGATATATAGTCTTCAGACCAGATATCAATGAGAGTCTTCCTCACTACTTCTTTACGATTTTTTCTTTGTGTCTGCTTCTTCTGATTCACGGCAAGCTTTGTTTGTTTACTACTCAGAATAAATTGCAGACCACATCACATCCTCTCACCCCATCCTCTCACCTCGCTCACTAGAAATATCGTTTGCAAACGAACTGAGACCGAACATTGCAAGGGGATCAGAGATCTTGTTAACTCTGGTTCAATGTTCGTCGGAGTGTTCACATGGCCCAAATGAAACATTTCTTTCCTGAAGAGAACTCTGGTCCGTATCAAACGGGAATGTGAACACACCCTAAAATAACAGATCAACTGGTTTCCCCGTTAACTGGTGATACTTTAGCGTCACTTGTCACTGCTAATACTAGATGTTAAAAACCTGACAGAAATCCATAGCTGACCTGATGAACACTGTTTGACAGCGATGACATTTCCAAGTGTCATTACATTTTGTGAATCTTATTTTAATATACATTGTTACTACCAGCAGCAATGGATGCAAAAAAAAGTTGGTCACTATTTGATGTTTACGGTGAATTTGACGATACGAATCAGAAACGCTGTTTTTCAGCCAGTTTGAAGCCGAATCTGAGCCACAAGATGGTGAGTGAAAAATATTGTGTGTCTGAATTCTGAATTTCTATGTCATTGAGTTTGGTCGTATGCTACACTTACGACCAAATAGCTAACGGAAGCGTCTGCAAACTGTCAGACTAACTGTCATTTAGTGAAAAGTGAGGGATATGTCAGACACCGTAATGTCTTAGTAAGAAGACGTTTGAAGCCACAGATCTTTATCCCCTCCAGGAAACAAAATCTCCACAAATCAAAAGATAGAAATAATCATGGTTTACTACAATCAAAGATGACTGATCAATTTAAGTAACAAGAGGATCAGCTCTAAGTTTACATCCATGGTGCAGATGAATCCACATCAGAGGGTCCAGACCGATCCCCCCGCCCCAACACACACATACACACACACACACACACACACACACACACACACACACACACACACACACACAAGCATGCACACACACACACACCCACACACACACACACACACACACACACACACATAAATGCTGAGTTGACAACAGCAATACATAAGTGTACATTACATAAAGGGGCCTGGTGAATTGAAATCACTATGAGGAGTCGTAACAACTTCTCTTTGGAGGCAGATGATGAAGATTATCTATGATTGGATGATTCATTGAAGCCACTGTCAGTCTCAGTGTGTGGGATGAGACCCGCTGCTATCTTTACTCTCCTCTCCACCTCTGCCCATCTCCCACTCCTCTCTATTTGTGGAGCACTGCAGTGTACATTATATGGCAGTTTAGCACTGGACCGCAGCCCACCGGGAACCCCTTCTCAATTTGAAAAAGCTGCACCTTTAGTGCACAGAGGCAGCAGAAATGACAGGTTCAGGCAGAAAGGGATGTGGCCTTTTCACCCCGTCTGAAGGAAAAACGACTGCAAATACCCCACCCACATGTACGACACGCATTCAAGATGTGCATACGGAGCACAAGACGCCACGCGACTCCCCGCGTCTTTGTTTTCTGCGCCTGGCGGAAAAGCTCGGCAGCCGAGAGACAAATTGCTGCGTGGCATTAGCACTACAGTGAGGGATGAAAGTGCAGTGAGCAAGGCAAACAAGCATCCCATTACAACCGCCACTTAGCAACAAACACATCTATTACAGCGGTTGAGCAAAGCTGGAGGTGAGCCTGCGCACACCTCCAACAAGCTGCTATCCGGGGCAATGAGATTCAAGATGCTCTATGTTTGGAATTTTAACATGAATGAGGAGGAGAAAAAAAACAAAAAAGAAAACAAATTGCTCTCCCACTTTCTCTCCCTGCTGAGGAATCTGGGGTCATAGCTATTGTTTACATACTCGAAGAAAGAGCTTCTTCATCAGATGATGTTTTATGATTTTTTTTTTTTGTTGCCCTGCGGAGACTGGAGTTGTCCCTTTTCCACCATCATTTTTTACTACAGACATGAGCATGACATCACTTCCACAGAGAATGGCTGCACAATTCATCTGTTCCACTGCATCACAGTGATTAATGGAGAGCTTAATACACTGACCTGGTACAACTTGCCTTCTGCTTTTCTCTTTGTGTCCAACTGGGGCTCAGTTATTATTTTTTTTTTTCTTTAACCCTCCTCTTTTTGCCCTACAGGTTTATCCCACTGCCTCACACTGTGTTGATTGACATGTGGATTCTCTTTTGTTTTCCGCCAGGCTAATTACTGTGTTGTGACTTATCACTGCGTTTTGATTTGGTTACTTTGCCGATTAAGCTCGAGCAAAAGAAGATTAGAGAAAGTTCTGGGGAAGACTGCAGCAGGAGACACACACACGGCTCATTGTGAGCCAACATATTTCATGTTTTATCTTGTTTCATGGCGTGTACTATTGGCAGTTTACCTTGACTCGAAATGATCTGACCACGCTGCTTGCTCCCGCGTCAATGCCAGAAAATGAATTTGATGTGGGTGAGTGGGGATAAGTGTTCTTTCAGCACCGAGGCGAGTGCCAAGAGGTCCCAGAGCAGAGACCCGCTCCCCGCCGTTTATCCACTGCATTAAATGGATGTGTTAGGTTCAAGGAGGGGTCAGGGAAATATAGGGGACAACATATGTCAAACAATACATATTGGAGGAGAAAAGTAGGATCATAAAAACCCTTTTATCATTTGGCAAACAGGGATCCCGCGAAAGGGAGAAAAAAAAGAGAGAGAAAAGCCTCATGGATTGCAGCACTTGATCATCATTATGGAACAACAAGAGGCACCTCTGACAGTTGGCACAGACATAACGCCGAAATGAGGATGGTTTAGCTTCTCCAGGGTCTTAAGGTTCAGAGCACCATTGTGTGTGTGTGTGTGTGCACGTGTGTTCTGGAGGTACGTGGTTGTGTGTATCCTACAGTTGTCGCAGTGCCCTCAGGATGTCCTTGTTTAGTGTCAAGTGTCCTGTTGGATCTCAAACACTGGCTGACTTTCGACTGTTCATTCTTTGTAATGCAACAATTTGTCACGATATTCTGGCTAATCACACTTTTCCACTGAAAGGACGAGTTTGGCATTCAAGTCCACACTTAGAGTCCCGTTTGTGTGAATTTTTCATGTTCTCCCTGTGTGTGTGTGCATAGTTTGCTTTTCTGTGGGTACTCTCGTTTCATCCTATAATATTAATCCATACATTTGTAGTTAATTGGTGGCCGTAAACGAAATTTCAGATAGGATAAGCTCCAGCACCCAATGACACTGGAGCAATACAAAATATAACCAGGTGGAGTATTTGAATCCTCATGCATACATAAAAACTCGAAATGAATGTCATATACGGAGAATAAAACCAAAGATAATGCATGAAAGTGTACTGCACACATTTATTCTCATAATAGGGGTCCTTTGACTTACCTTAGATTTGTAGTCAAGGCTTTAATTTATATTTCTAAGGTTTTGCTTCCATCACAACACATCAAAGTGGAATGCAAATTAATTGCAGGGCATGTAGTAGCAGCCGCAGATTAGTTGACTCTGTGTGAGTCTCTGTGACGTGCAGAAATTATATGTCGCTGTCCATAGAGTGCTAAAATACTTCTTGTTCACCTCTAGACTACTTCTACTGTGGTTTGTATTTAGTGCAGAGTTGGACTGACAAGATCTGTTTGACTGAATTAAGTTCTTCGCAAATGTCAATTTAGTTTTCAAAAAAGATCTTTAACATCTGAAAATAAACTCTTCCACATGGTAAAAGTTGCATTTTGAGACACATACACAAACCTGAGGCTAATGTAATATTCAAATCTCTGTTATCAAAAAAACACTTCAACAGCTGCTTTTTGTAGGGGGTGAATTGAGGATTGAATCCCTGAGTGTGAAAGGAGTTGTCAAAATATTATTTTCCAATAGATTCTTCACACAGAGGATCCTCATGATGCTGCGCAAACACAGACACACTAATACACTTATGGCTGGTGCAACTTCTGCAAAATCATTGTAATCCTTTCTTGCCAGATGCTGCAGTGATGTAACTGTATGTTCTTTGAAATTGTTTTCATGTTATCAATAATTTGGTTTGTATTTTCTGACCTGGTTGAAGTAGTTCAGTGCATTTTAGGTGATTTCATTTAATTTTTATTTTTTTTATTTAAAAGTAATTGCCAGATTTATAGAATTGTGACAGAGTACATTCAATAATAAGTGGGATGATTAAGAGCTGAAGCAGACAATTGTATTTCAAATTGCATAATTTACATATTATCTTCAACCCTGGGAAGGCAATCATGGAATCAGACTATAGAGTAAAATATAATTGAACATGTAGATGAAATACAGATCCCGCTAAGGCTTTGTTAATCTGAAACTAATCAGTTTAATTTGCCATACATAGAAATCTTATCAAAATGTTGCCACACAGATATTTCTGCAGTATTTTCTGCAGCATTAGTGTTACACTTTCTTTTGTGTGGTTTTGTACTCTTAATTCTGTACTTAACGTTGTACTTAATTTGCAAGTTTTATTTGTACCTACCTGTTTTAGTGTTGTGCTTTCTATTTGTTCTCCTGCTTCTCTGTTTTAATCACCATGCATGTACACATCATTAACTAAGCTCAGGGGGGGAAAAGCAGTGTTGTCAGGAAATGAGATGGCTCGAACAATATTGGAGCACTTTAGTGCCTAATACACCCAGAAAGTGATAGAGTGAAGTTTTGCACCTCTTTCGACTACGTGGTGCCAAGAGCTTGTTAACATGACGACATGAGCTCCTGTTTGCTGACTCGATCGAGTACAGAACATGTACTGTATTCCCTATTGATAAGCTCAATTGAATACATAAAGGAAAAATAAATGCATCAGCACCTTAAAAGCTTATCAAACTAAGAGCCGTGTCTTTTATTGATGATCCAGACATGTACAGAAATGCAAAAATTCCCATTTGTGACAAACTGTGAATATATGTTTCATTTAACTCTCAGCAATTATCCTCAATCATTAGTTAAAGTGACTTCATGTTGGCATTCAATCTTGTAAATATGATTGACTTTGGACTCCGTCGTGCCATAACTAACCAAAGTATGTCTGAAAGTATCTAGTACCAAAGTATGTATATATATATATATGTATGCAAATATCCGAGTTGTTATCGGACGTTATAGTTGGTCAGAAGCAAAAATGTCTGTCTGCATTAGTCTTTATTGAACAAAAAATGTTCTTTACATCAGTTGTTTAACTGTGCAAGTGAATAACAGTTTACAGGGACTTTACTGGTGGTTTTCAAAGTCTGGGGCAGGTTCCTCTTTGGGGGATCTACCAGAGAGCTTCAGGAAGGTTATTTTGGCAGGAAAAATCTATATATCAGAGCTTTTTACAAAACTTTTTCTTTCCCCAACAGCACCAGACTACAAATTAATACAATGATAAAACTGAAATTATTGTGAAAACATTCAACTAAAGAAATACAATGTTCAACAACGTACAAAGCAAGTAATCAGAGAGATTCCTTAAGAATTGTGACGCTCTGAATGCTACTGAAGGCTTAATAATCTTCACTGAAAGATGCTTGAAAATAACAATACCTGAAAACCAAAAACAAAATTAGAGGGAGATAGATGAAGATTGGCAGAATCACACTGGGAAAAAAAAAGAAGAAAATACTGCATCTATTATTTGGAAATCAGGACATTGGTGACATTTAGTGACAAGTTCATTGGTAGATAATCTCTGTCACTACAGAATTATACCGTCACTCTATTGAGATGTGAAAATTCTGTAAATGCATTCAGGCCTCATGAATGTTTTGACAGTGTGTTAGAAATAGAGGCCAGGAAGAGTGTCAGCCCTCACAGCCGCCTGAGCTATCTCCCCCTGCATGTTTTTCAGATTAATTCAAAGCATCCCACTGCCTGGGAAATGACAACACTGCAGAGACAGCCTGAAGTTACACTTTGATGGACACAGTGGTCTATCTTTGCCGTTGACTTCGGTGGTGAAATTGTGACCCCCTAGTCATTTTGCCGGGGCCTTATCAGCGCCGGCCAAACGCAGGGAGCCTGATGGAAGGGCTAAGCAGATGATTTGTGGACAGTCTAGCACACTAATGGTGCTAAAGCTGCATGCTGTCCACACCGAGGCTGCAGAACACATCGCAGAGACGGGATGGGGGGAGTCATCCAATTTGATCAAGCCAAAATAGGAAACACGGAAGATAAATCCTGCTGAATATTTAGCTGCCGTCCTCCCTCACCCAAAATGGAAGAAATTATTAGCTCGATGTTTTTAGCGTTGGAAAACAGGATTCCGGAGATACCAAAGAGATAAATGTCAGCTTAAAGTTTACACAGTATAGTGCAACCTTTTATCCTACCGAGCACAGAAAATCCACTGGTTGCAACCTTTAGAAGCAGGGGATCTGCAGCCCTATACCTAACTCCTTGAATCAGTGGCAGAAAATCCATATCCTCTTAAAGAGGAGGAGTCACATCAGATAATAGATATATGAAATCCATCTTGTTTCTGAACTCTGTCCTTTGTAGGAAACAAATCAATGGAAAAGCCTCCCCTTGAACTGCCCATAGTGACACAAAAATCAGTAGAAAGAAAAAAAAAGTTAACTCGAGGAAGCACACAGTGGTCAAGGAGTCAAGAGAGAAGAATTTATGGGAATAGATGCCACAGAGGGCCTGATCTGAACTCTCTCATGAGCATAGATGAGCAAAGAAACAACATGAAGATGTCAAAATAAAGGCCACAATATTGAAGATATTTAAACTTGAGTAACCCTTTCAATTTGAACAGTTTCGTTGCCACCTGAGTGGTTTATTGTTCTTTGTCCCATCTGCATGGGATTAATTAAACTGTTGTTTCAATCATCCTGAATCAAGTCTCCGTCCAGGATGGAGCTGTTTATTCTGCGCCAGCAGTGCTTGGAGGAAAATGTTGATGGAACGCAGGAGCCACTGCTGTGTTTGTTTTAGACGTCATCTGTCATCCTGCTCCATCACAACTAATTCAAAGGATTGGATGACAGTCAAGATGTGAATCCAATGTTTTGAAGACCGGTGACACATCACACAGGTAGGCTTTTGGTTTCAGAGAGCCCGGAGTAACGATTATCTTATTTCAGTTAAATTTGTGTTAAACTTCATCGCTAAACTGTATGAAATGTAAAGTCACGTGTGTCGTTCACTGGGCGTTCAGCTTTTGTTCCTTAATGAGGAAATGATCAGCGTAAGGAACAACCTTAAGTTAAGACTACTGTTACACGTAAACCACAGAAGAGTTTAAGAAAAATCCCTTTTTTACAGGAAGCAGCTGAGGAGGAATGTGATTGATTTCGATTTTCTTCCACATGATGGGCACGTTTTTCATTCAGGACACAAACTCTTTCACAGTTTCATTTTACACCGTCAGGAGTGAAATGCATGTAGTGTAAACACCACAAACCTACTTTTTGTGTTGACATTGTGCAGTATTTTGACCTATTGTCGAGTTCGGCTTTGAGGGCTCATACTGAACACATGGCAGCCAACATTTGACTACAGCTCTGAGAGAGGTTTCAAAAGTGTACATTGTGTATTTTAATAACATTCAACTTATAGTGCGAAGGTCCCTGGAGCCAAAGTAGAGGAAGATCTCTGTGTGGCAATTGTGCATGTGTTTGTTGTACCCTGCCTTCTCTCATTGCCGCCTGTGAACATGTCCAGGAGCAGCTCTACGACCCTAAATGTTATAAAGCAATAAATAACACGGCTGGATGAATGAATAGATGGATGGGTTAATTAATGAGCAAAGGTTCATTTAATTTAATGTCATTTATTAAACTTTTAAATTCTTAGAATTTTTATATGCACAGTTTAGTATGTTGTATCTTTCATAATTTTATATTTGTTTTTCTACTTTTTTTTTCTAGATTCTCTATGCTGTATGTTCTTGTTTTATATGAACCTGTGTCTGCAATAAAGATTATAATGTGTGTACAATACACCTCAGAAAGAAAGATTATTAGACTTCACTGATTTAAAGAGTGGTGTCTTCTTCATTTTAATTTGAATAAATCTCATGGTAGAGTTGATATTCCTTAAATAAAACATACTAACTGTCTCAGGTCAGTGTAATAAATATATGTAAAACCTCTTATATAGAACCACAAGTATGATCATTAGAGAGACCAGCACGTTCAGTAAAAAATCTTCATTCCAGTGCACGGTGAATTTGCCTTTGTATTCCAATCTTAGCCTGTTCGTCTGCGGTCCAATACTTATTTTTAAAAAGGTTCACCCTGTTGCTTACCTGTTCATTGTATAACTATAGTGTTTATAATATTAAGTCAAAGCATTAAAGTTCATGTTTAATGGTCCTCGTGCCACGTTAAGAGCTTACGGCTCACTTTCAACATTGACAAAAAGGTAATCTTCTTGTAGCAGTGTTTCCTTGGTTCTACAGTTTGTTGGTGGATGGCTGTAAAGCATAGAAAAGCTGCTTCTTAACTGTACGAAACACAGAAAGAGGCACCATGAAAAGCTGTATTGAATTCCTTGTAGAGGGCTCACTGTACTCGCTGCTGATCTTCAGAGTCATGCATTCCTGTGCATGGAAACCAATTAAAAGCACAGAGACTGTCACAGGAGGCAAGAAGGTATGAAGACGGAGGGTTTGCACATTTCTCAGAGAAAATTACAGGTGAGCAGCATGGTCTTTACACTATAAATTGAGACTAAATGGTGTTGCTATGATACTTTCTCTCTGTTTGGTAGTAGACAGGAGCAGACAGGAAAAAAATAAGACTGTGTTTTAAAGAATCGACTCACAGTCTGTGACAACTGAGGGAGCCTCAGGAAAGATGCCCAAAATGTCAAATATGTCGGAAATTTTGATCGGCTGAAGTGAGGCTCTCAACAGTCAGGCAGAAGGAGTTAATCGCTTCTCCTCGCTTTAACGCTCTGCACAGCAACAAAGAGCAGAAGAGAGAAAGGGGAATTAAACCAACTTTGTAAATTGAATGAGAATGCGTAGAATGAGGGCAGAAATTGTATATTATAAGCCTTGGATTTGTCAAAATGCCCACATATACTTATTAGTATGAAACACAAAAGTATGACTGATGTTCTCAGTATCTCAGGTTCTTGTTTATAGAACAAATAGCTGGAATTTATAATGTATGTTGTTGTTTGTGGCTGAAACTGGACTACCAAGGGACTGGAGAAGAAAATTACCTCTGGCTATAATCTTGCATATTTTACATGCATATGTTCATCAATATGCACTGTCCCTGAAATAACTTGGACTAATGATTGAACACATGAGGACACTATAATTAGGAGTAAACAAACACTTCTGCTCTATTGAGAATTATTATCTGGATAAGAATTTCTTCCTATCTATTAGATGGTTACCAAGAAATATCGAAGCATCGGACAGGTAAATCATTTTGTAATTGAAGATATTAAAATATGGTTGTCAGTACAAGGCATTGACCTGAGAAATGGTGATGTGAACACCATTAGCTTCACCTTGATAGCCAACATCACCAAGGAAAACAGACAAGTTCATGTTGATACTACTACACTGTTAAGTATTGAAAAGTATCTGCTGCTTCTTCCCCCAGGCTGTGAAACTCCTAAACTCCATTTGAACTCTTTCACAACAACATAAATAGAGATCCAGACTCAGACATCACTTCCCTCATCCATTATAACTCCGCTGTACGTGTTGCACAGCTAGCACTCAGCTATTTGGGTATTTATTTCCCACGTCGCCTCGGTAAAATCATGAATAAACACTGAACCTTGTTACACAGTGCAACGACTCTTATACCAGCCAGTCTGATGTTGCAGAAGTGCCTTCTTTCATTGTTGTTGTTCACTCTGTGCAGAATGTCGCAGTAATTACTCCACACTGTATTATGACCGCAATGCACATTTTAGAAATGCAGCAGTCATTGTTTTTTTCCCGATTGCAATTATGTCGCGTGTGTCACACGACTCTGGAGGACAAACCCGTCCACACGTCCGAGTACTAACTTCTCGTCCACTGCTTAAAGCCCAACTGTTCCCACTGGCTTACATCTCTCACCTTTCTGTCACCATCATCTCTTGCATCTCTTCTCCACTGATTGTTTTCTATATCACTTTTTGAGGATGACTCAGAGTCACAGTGAAAGAATTCAAGCAGATATAATAACAATTATTCATGCTAGAGCCACAGAAGTAGTCACATTTAAGAGTAATTAAGTTACAGTAATGTCAACAGTTGTTACATAACAACAAAAATCCTTCAAAAAATATTAATGGGACTCCAGCAGGAGCTGCATTGAGTCATTAGTTTTTTGTATCTGTAAATTAATTTAGGTTCTGACTAAAAACTATAATGCAAGTTTAGTCATGATTGGTATCACTGTTCTTTTATGTTTATCTGAGTTATCCTTAACTGGAAGTTGATAATAAAAAAAAAAATCTATCCAGCAGTCAGTGGTGTTTCGATGTGATGGCCTTTTAAGGATGTTAAAGAGTACCTCATATGTTCCATCCTTATAAAATCCAACAATGACATAATTTTGTATACTTCTTTAGCTCACCTCAGTCTCTATCTTTGGATTGAATAATGACACTTCTTCTATCTCTGTTCCCCCTTTTGCTCTTTTCTGTTTCCTCCCTCCTCTTGAGTTCATCCTTTTGTCTTTATTACTAATAGAATTTGTATTAGATTTTTGTTTGTGGTAATATATACAGTTCTTTAAATAAGATATTATGGGGAAAAGGTGTGGCCTAGTTATTCTCTTTGATTTGTCCCTTCCACTGTTCCAATGTTGAATGTACAATGCGCTGCCATATTTGTCTTCAATAAAACATATTACATATTTTTCTTCTAGTTGAAATACTCAATGTATCTAAATATACATTTTTATTTTTACTATTGCACATAGGCCACAAAGAATGTTATTTTCATCTTTGCCATGTTGAGCATCTTCAGGCTTCACATATAGTTTTGTCATTTATACCCGAAAAAGTTTGTAGCTCTAAAGAAAACCAGTTGTTGTCAAGCTGCTGCAATTAATTTTAGCCAAGTCAAAATGCATAATACAACCTCTTCTTCTGGATCAACAGTGTGTATCATGTACCAAATAGAACTTGATTGCTTCACTCATCCAAATGGGAAATTCTCACAATCCCAGGGGTAAATTTCGTCGATACTATTGCATTTATATGTTTTTATTATGTACTGTATACATGATAATAATGCAGCCCTTAACCTTGATGCTGATTGGCCTGATAGAGACAAGCGGTGGAGACACAGCAGCAGCAAACAGCTTAAAAGAGCCGGGATGAATCAGGGCTACTACTGAAATTCATATTTGGAATAAAATATATTTGTGATGCTCATTTCCTGTCACAAATATCAGTAATTTTCTGGTTGTGCTGACAATTTCTACGCAATTCCCGTTCTTGTTTTTGTCTTATCAGATTACAGTGATTCACACATCGAGCCTCATTCAATCATTTCTTTCTAAATGACTAAAAATTAACAAAACAATAATTATCTTCAGTAAAAGCCCTTCAGAAAAAGTCGAAACGTTATATATGATAATCCAGAAATATACCTACACATTCAGTTGCTCCATGTAGACGTGTGGAGTAGTGCACATTTATTTCCTGAAGGATAACTGAACGTTTTTGCAGACGAGCGCCTGGGTGCTCTCTCTTTTGACATGTGAGGTGTCACATTTACGTTGCCTGTTGCCCGGCAACTTCGACCAAACAGACTGGTGAATGAGGAAAGCTGTAAAACAGCAGAAGTAGATGTTGTCATTGAAGGTTTTACAACTAAAGTGTGTGCTCAGTGTGTTTCTATACCACTGCTCCAGGTACTGCTACTGCCCTCCATGGGGCCTGGCAGGCTGTTACACCTTTTCTCATTATCAACCATGATAGATAGATAGATAGATAGACAGATGGATAGATGGATAGATAGATAGATAGATAGATAGATAGATAGATAGATAGATAGATAGATAGATAGATAGATAGATAGATAGATAGATAGATAGATAGATAGATAGATAGATAGATAGATAGATAGATAGATAGATAGATAGATAGATAGATAGATAGATAGATAGATAGATAGATAGATAGATAGATAGATAGATAGATAGATAGATAGATAGATAGATAGATAGATAGATGGATAGATAGATAGATAGATCTTGCCATGATTATCTGGTAAAAAGTGTATGTCTTTTTAACTTGTCATGT
>OMNM01065180.1:3696-22063 GCA_900302745.1 Parablennius parvicornis | reverse complement strand
AAAATGGTCTCGTTTTTAATTATTGATCAGGTCCCTACTTTTACCCACTTTTTTTTTTTTTTTTAACCATGGAAAGTGGAAATCTAAAAATAGTCTGCGAGTGTCAGTGCCTAGAAGTATTTCCATGTTCTCCCAGTCTGGCAGCATTAGTGAATTCAGATGAGCTTTCTGTAGCTCTCACTTTCTGTGCCTCCACCTCGTGCACAGCCTCACACATCCAACCTGCCATGCACGCACGTATACACAGCCACATATGCACCCGGCACACTATACACTTATGCATGTACCTGCCATCACACAGGCACACACAAAGACAGTTTGCCCCTGGAGTTTCAGTGCTGCGTCAGTAAGTGAGAGAGAGAGAGAGAGAGAGAGAGAGAGAGCTCAGCCAGCATCCCCCACAGTATCTCACCTCTCAGTTTATAGACTACTGCCATCAGCAGATTCTTTTCCACCATTCCTTCACACCCAACCCCGTATCATCTCTGGCACATTTTCCCATGCTTTGACCATTAACATTTATTATTTGTAGAAACAACAGAGTAGCCCACTTGCTACTTTGATGATTACTTATAGATCTGCCAAACTGAAGCAAGGTCACATGGCAACACCTGAAAACTGCCCGTTTCCTCTTTCGATTCTCTCTGCAGGGCTCGTCCGTTTCTGTCATAACAATTTTCTGAATAAAAGGTAGAGATGTATTGAAAATGTAAAAAAAAAAGTTGAGAATGTAATAACATGAATAGATGAAACCCCGGGATGTGTGTGAAACAAGTGTGAGTCAGAAAAGCAGGGGTTAGGACAGAAGGAGTGAACACAAACTAGCAGCTTGTCGTAAATTTTTCCACAAAACCAGAACAATCTACCCAGTACCACTCCAAATAATGTGATTAACATAAGCATGTGGATGCCGTATACTGACGAAAGAACTAGTATTTGGAACTGATTAGTTTCAACAGTAAAAGGGCCCCTAAAACTGATCTCAATGTGTCTGGATCCATTCATTCATTTTCTATATGACTTTATACAATCAGGGTCACAAGGGGCTGTGAGCCAATACGAGCTGAATATGAGCTGAATATGAGCAAAGGTAGGACACACCCTGGACAGGTCACCTGACCCTTCACAGGGCAACAGACTCACTTTCAGGTTCACATCCACCATCAACTTAGAAAACAAGAGTGCTCAGAAAAATACCCACACATGCACATGGAGAACATGAAAACAGCACACAGTAAGGTACAAAAGTCCAAAATAAACTTGAACAGAGGACGTTCCCACAAGAGTACAAGACTGCTGACCACCACACCACCTGATATTTCTTCCATAATAATATTCTAGACAATGGATGGATGGATGGATGGGTGGGAAACCAAAAACGAACTCATTCTCAACTCAGAGAGACAAAAGGGTTATGAAAGTCAGAAACAGGATGTAAAAAGATGTACTCATGTAAAAATCAACATTTTACAATATTCCCTTCATATAAATATGAATATTCAGTCAGAATTAACTTTTATCTTATCAGATAATTCATAATTACTCACCACCAACTCATTTATTTACTCGCTATTTTTCTATTCCTCGTCATGGACTTTAGAGAATAGAAAATACTTCATTAACGCCAGAGGGACAGTCTTTAAAGCATTGCTCGACACAAAATAGAATAAATAAAATAGGAAGCTAAAATATCAAATAAGTCAGAATGAAACTTAAATAAGAAAGCATTAAATATGAACAAGTACAAGCCTCAACTGTGGTTAATATCTGCATGGCAGAATGGCTTGACAGTAAAAACAAAATACTATTTACGGGTAATAATTATAGAGCATATACAGGAACTTCCTGTGGTGTTGTTTGGTGCACTTTGGTGATTTGTACTATTAAGAAATGCCAATGTCACAGCCTACAAATAAATGCAGGTGACAAATACAATGTTTTTCCGTCGCTATTATGGTCTAATTTATCATCTTGATGTTCACCACATGATATGACACCAATCAGAAGCGATGAGCACAACTCTTGCCTCAATCTCCCTTCAATAAGAAAAGAGCTGGAAAGAGACCCAGTCAGCAGCAGCCTTTTACATAGGAACTGAAAGATGAGCATTATTTTCAAAGCATCTATTAGTCAAGCATAAGTTGCTAGTTCAGATCTGATTTGTTTTGATTTTCTTTCATTTAGTTTTGGTCCAAATGCAAAACTGAATGAAATGTATGAAAGCCAGACCCACATGAGAAGAGTTTACTCTCTTCTACAACTGATCATATGGACTATTTAGCCTAAGCTTTCAAGTAAGCCAAGTAGGTGGAAATAATAGATGTAAGGAGCACTGATAAAACCCTGAATGTCTTTGGACCGTCACCCTGAAATTGGGCTGTGGGTTGAAGATTATGTTAAAGACACTCCTTCAAGACAGTGAGTGGGAGGCGAAGTTAAGATACTTCCTCAACTGTGTTCCTTTGTAACAGATACGTGATAAAGACTTGAACAGTATCCGATTCTTTTTTTTCCCTGAGCCAATTTAACGATATATCAGGATTGAGACAAAAGAGAATGGAAGAAGGGCTGCGAGATAAACAAAGTGTGAGACCCCGGGGTCCTCTCAGGAGTGTGAGTGGAGGAGTGTGGCCTCTCTAATGGCCAATCAACACCCGCCTTGCTGCCATGGCATCTGTTAGTACTCCAATGGCCTCTCCCGTCCGAGTCTGAGCCCGTTGCAAACTCAACACACAGCCGGTTTCCAATCAGACTTTAAAATAGGCGACGTTTGGGTCAAGGAGCAATTCTGACATTTTTGCAGAATGTCAACGTTCAACCTTTTCTAAAAAGTTCTAGTACACGGGAGTTTTGCTCTACGGATATGAAGAGTGGGAAAAAGGGAAAGGGTGAAAGCCAAAAGGGAAAAAGTGAACATCAGAGTGCTGCTGGAGGGGACTGCAAGAGATTGATAACCAACTAGGTAACACGATGAGACCTTCGGGTCTTAGCATAAATGTTCTTAAGGTGCTGTATGAAAGTAACTTTTCATAATTGGACAAAGCAAAGCTTTTAAGCCATATGAATAAAAGGATCAGTATGTCTGCTCTGTGCTTTTGCTTGTTAGCTTTTCTTTACATTTATCTGAAGGATGTGATTCAAACCCTTTGCCACAGCTAAACTTCCCGCAGCATGTTTTAATGCTAGTTAAAATACTAAAGCTGACAATAAATCTGTCACCCCTCTACAAAAAAAAAGAAAGAAAAAGACATATGCTTAAAGGTATTCGACTGACAAGCAGAAACATGACATGGGAAGCACATCATCAAAAAGTGCTTTCATCCATCCTCTAAGGGTAAAGGATGCCGTACGGATTATTATAGTGACTGTAACAAAAGTCATTTGATTGTAAGGCTAGGAAAGGAATTGATATTCATTCATTCACACACTCATTCAGACAATCGAGCGCTCGCAATTCGTCTCACCTGAACGTGTGAACTATGGGAGGAAAATTGTAGTTTTAACATGAAGAGACAAGTGCACGCAAAGCAAACCAAACAGAGAGGATTCAAAGCCAACTGAGACCTGTGTCCTGTGAGCTATCCGACGTTCGCCGCGCCGCCACCACTGAAGCTTTTTCATAGTAAATCATTCCCCTAATTGCATCATGAATGTTGCTGTAAAATTGATACGCTGATCTATTAAGTTTATTGCTTTGTTAGTGGGAACAATCTGGCTGCAGGGAGCGGGCGAGGACAGGTAGCATCTGTCCCCCACCTACTGCCTTGGCAGCATTAGCGTCATCTGCTAGCTTTGGCAGCATCTTGGAAGCGCATCAATATGGCTTTATGCAGCCAGGGCCGCTAGTCGCTAGCATGCCAGTCACGCTCTCAGGCAACGCTCGCTCGCAGCCTGAGCATCCACTGAGCGCCGAGCCAACAGAGCTAAGCGGAACTGAGCTCAGACTGAACAGGGAGGCCAGGTCTCTGTGGACCCGTGCGAGGAAAACGGGCCAGTGTGTCATCTACACGCATATCCACAGTCAGAAGTGTGGGGGCCAAGTCCAGATTAAAAAAAAACAAAAAAAAAACACTGTCATCACTGGAGCTGTACGCCTTATTATCATGTTTGTTTGTTGTGTGTTAAGGACTACTTCGGCAGAGGAATACCGACACTCAGCAGAATTCCTTTCTGAAATGTCTTAGAATGTAATACTACACCTTGAGTAGACCATTAATTGAATCAGCGTGACAATGGAAAACCTCTTCGGCTGATGTTACATTGTTATTGATGTTTGCCAAAAGACAGAAATAATCAAACCAACCCTTGGGAGTAATCATTGGGAGCTTGTCCAACAAGAACACACTGAAGGCCCCAGAAGAGTTAATTCCTCTAAATGACCTGCTTTTAGCTCTGCACACACAAATCATCAGTATAGTCCTTAAAAAAAAAAGAAAAGAAAAGAAAGACAAAAACTTGATCGCCACATCTGTGAGTGGGATTGAATTTTAGAACATGCATCACCACCAAAGGTCACAGTATGAATAGCAACAAAGCACATGTCAGTCAGAGTGAGTGAATGGCTGTGTTGGCTGAACATCACAGGTCACTTGTGCTCAGTGAACACCGCACAACAAAGAAATCAGCAAAGAACTGATCTTAGAATGGTCCAGTGCCAGGTGAACCCTTCACTGAAGAGTGACAAAATGCATTGGATCAACTTGAGAATGCCGTTTTCAAGCAAACGCCTAATCAAAAGCGACGCACAACAAAAGTTCATTTCGATTTATTAGCCATAAAAGTGACTGTGCATATTGATGAACATTTTAATGTAAATATGAAAGACTATAGCCTGAACTAATATCCATCTTTAATCTATTAATCACAAAACAGCCATCCGTCCTTCGCTATTCATAAATAAACGATTAATGAAAGCAACATTTAAGCCACATATTCTTTGAGGCACCTTTCAATGACTTGAATTAAAACGTCTCTACAAAACAACCATAAAACAGAAGCAGTGGAGGTCAAAAGGAGGAAGCAACCTCAGGAAACTGGTAAGAATAAAATTTGCACATTTGTGCGTTTGAAGAAAAACTCCTACAAGTCACAAAGGTAAGCAATAGTTTCAGTCTGTTTTTATTATCATCCCATAACTTTGTTACTGCTCGGAGAATATTTTGTGACAGAACATATGTCAGAGTATAACAGACTAATCACACGTGAGTGTATTTCAGTATTATGCTGGTAAACAATGTACAACTACTTTTGTTCAACTACTTTTTGTTTAGTGAAATGAATATGTGTATCAGCTTATCAAAGTTAAATCATTTGAATTTAAAGCCGCATCCACACAAAGTGTGTGTTGAGAACAGGAGTATTTAACATCTCAGATTATTGTGCAATTCTATGAGAAACACCGCATCATAACTTTTTAATATTATTTCTATTAAGACACACAAAAGAATTAACAACACTTGTTGATGCATTTAGAACACCGAAATGTTCCTTTTTGTTATAGTCTTTCTATCCGACCTCAAGTATCTGCAGCAATGCAACATTTTGTGCAAGCTGAGTCAAGAGAAAAAAGCTGCCGTTGTGAAACCAAGATAAAAAATGAAAATGCTTCCATTTTGGACAGCTTAGTGGCAGCGTAAATATATCTCTTCTGATGCTTCATTCAGATTATAAGTTAGAACGGAAAGCCGTGTTTGCGATATTAGTAACTGATAAGATGAATTCAACTGCAATCTCTTTATACTGCAGTTTCGGTTCAGCAAACTGGGCAACATACTTATAAACATCTATGAGTTGAAGGATACTTTCAAAAATCCACATTTGTGCGATGGGCTTCAGCTAAATGCACTTGCTTACATATTGTGGCGGTATTTTCACGAGATGAAAGCTTGCTTATAATCGATCCACTTAAAAAGGAGTCCTGTCCCAGTTGTCCATTAGCCAGATGTCTGCTGGCCACAGTGGAACACGAGGCTAAATGGATGTTGGACAAATGATAAGCAGGCTTCGAGACTACGAGTAAGAAATATAAAGGGGTCAACTAAAATGCTTACAGCATAATGAGTCAGCAGGCAATTTTGAAAAGGTCACCTGAAGCAACATAATAAAATGTATGCTTATTACAGGCCTCTCCGCAAAGATGTGGTTGACGTCTGCACACATAGACTGTGTGGGTGTGAAACCCATGGTAGTTAACACAGGAAGCTGAAGGACAGGCATGCTGGCCATTTATATGGGGCAAAAGTTTTATCTTGCTTTTGGAATTTAGAAGTGTGATGATATCTGATATGCACAGGAAATTACACGTTCACATCACAATGGCGTCGTTTCATGCTGTCGTTTTAGAATCCAGTTTCAAACCTGCAGTACGAGGATGTGGTGAGTGGCACAACAGTGGTGCAGCATCAGCAAATACTATACACACACACACACACACACCAAGCTTTCCATTCACTCAAAGGCAACAAACCTTTGGTTGCTTAAAAGCCGTTCAGAGTAAAGCAAGCTACTGGTAGAGAGAGAGTACACAGAAGTAATACAGCCAAATAGAAAAAAAAAAATCTATTAATAAACTTGTATTCCCTAAACTGAGGAAGATATGTGAGAAGTATAAGCAAGCTGAAATCTTCTACCACTTCTCGAAACGGTCGCCATCATGTTGCTATGACAGTTTAATTATAGTCTATCATGGTTGGACGATTGTTTGTTTGCCTCTATGAAGCAGTGGGAAGATAATGTGTGAATGTGAAGTGGCACTTTTTGGCAAAGCAGTTAGTGTTTGGCTGCAGGAGAAAACTGTTTCAGTTTGTGGTGATTGTGGAAGTTTCACAGTGTGGTCAAAGCCTGATATGACTCATAAATGTAACCCATTTCGCTCCAGAGAAAAGTGAACTCGAACCAAGGTGTGTTCATATTTCAAGGTTTGACATATGCATATATATTTAATGATGAAGTCTTTCAGAATTAATGAAATGATCAAATGTCTGTGTAGTTCTAATAGTCAGAAACCATTTAATCTCTTACAGACGTCTGCTGAAGCAAAGTCAAAGAAAGGGAAATTGACGGGTGTCAAGGAGAAGTGATTCATTCCTCATGTGGATGTCTGAAACTACTGCTAAAAAAAAAATTCATAACTATCATGAGCCTCCCATTGCAGATAGCATAAAGCTACATCGTGGCAACTTCCTCATCATGGATGTTCTTACATTGAATCAGACGTCATGTGAAGAGAAACCACCTTGGGCATATGAACTGTGTGTTTAATTTGACCCAAGGTGTGCACAGGTCGCCCTGTAGCTTTGCTCCAGGGAGCAAGAGCCCGGATATGAGTCCGACTCCGGATCACAGACAGAGGAAGTCCGTTATTACAGTGAAAGCCAGCAGTTTATGAGTTTGGTTTAAAATCCAATATGAGCACTACTTCCAAGGACAACTTCCACCCTGGTCAGGCCAGCAGCTGCACAATCGAACCATCCAATAACACCTCCTTAAAGTCAACACTGAGAGAGCAAAATAAGACAGCCCGTGTAATATGCAGTGAATATTACTCGATATTGATGTGAAATATAGGTTACTTTATTTTCCATATACAAAAAAAAAGGTAGACTTGGCCACAGTCATTTCCCAGGTTAGTACCGGCCACAAGGCTGGAATGTTTGACCACTGCAAACAGTTAATGCAGCTTGCTGACCCAAGCATGAGCTTTCTAAAACAATCTTTTTGGGGTTGCAATAAGAAGAAAAAAAACAACGGCAAACTTTTGGTGAGCCAATTGTGTCAAATGGATAAAAAATGTGGCGCAGATTCACATCAATTTTAAAAACAGCCGACAACTTCAATGACTAGCTTTCAGTCTGAACAGAATGAACCATGAATGACACAAACGTAATAGCACCACAGTCATAATGAATACTCTTTGACATACTGACAGGTACTCTGACTAAAAAAAATGCTGTACAAAGACCATCAACAGCAGCTGCCCTTACACGCCTTTCAGGCTGTGAAGTCCTGTTTTAATCAATTATAAACTGTGCAAGAACATGTGCACTTATTTATTACGATTAGTGTCACGGGCTCACAAGCATTGCAAATTCATAACATTAAACTTTAAACAATCATTTCAAGTAAATTTATCCTACACTTGTCAAATTGTTGCCCATTTAATGAGCTGATTGTTTGTTATTACAATGGCATTAACATAAATGTTATTATAAACATATAATAATGGGTAGACTCAAATGTTTCAACATGAATCAGAATCAGAAAAAAAACTATATTTATCCCCGAGGGGCAATTAGGTGGGGCAAAGAGCGATACATAAAAGGCATCAGAGATAATAAATAAATACATTAGTTAGACGAAATAAGAAAGCTCTAATCTTAAAAGCTAGAATCCTAAAAGCAAGGAGATTTTCAGTATTGCACAGGTCAGAGGTAATAAGTACATGAACAATATTGCACTAGAGTAAAGTATGTATGCATGCATGTACATGCATGCAATCTGCAAGTCCTGTATATCTATATAAACCAAATATTCACTATTGTATTATCTACATTTATTGACAAATATAGAAAGGAAAACCCACTATTTATTGGATCAGTTCAATTTTTGTTTAAACATCCACTGTAAACAAATCGCAAGTTTAACAATTATGTACACAAAATAAATAAATAACTATAGCAGATCACAGATGAGTAAGAAGGTAAACAAAAGAAAAACAAACATCACCTACCCTCATTTTCGGACGTTGGGCATGCCACTTGTAAAACCAGATCAAACGTTCTTTCTGGATTCTCCCTGAAAAGAAGGGAAACACTGTTTATAGAAGCCGGGGAAAAAACAAAAACAAAAACAAGTGCAGGTGTTGTTGCAACAAGTGTGCCTTTAGCATTCGCACACAAAACAACCAACGTGTCACAGTCACAATTCCTTCACACGGACTTGGCTTGTAAAGAACTCCAGCCCATGACATGAGTCAGACTGTCCGCAGCAGGAAGGGTCAACACCTGGTGAAGTGTGCTTCAGTTTGTTCTGAGGAGAAGTTCAAATAACGTTATCAGGACTGACGTGTGTTCAGAGGACTCGCTTCGCTCGGCATTGACTTTACATTTGCCTCCATTTATACCCGCCCGCTCGGCTAGCGGAGCGGCTAATTGATGGTCAGCTAGTAGACACGCTAACAGACTGACCCGAATGCCGTGGAGCCAGCTGGCCCGGCTGATAATTCCACAGTTCGAGACAGAGATGGCCGAAAACGACGGGCCAAACATTCCCCCGCACTCCACACCGCAGCTCCCAGCCGGCGCCGCGCGACTACCTGCACCGCTTGTTATTAGCATTTAGCTCGACACTTTTGGCTGAAACGACCGAACACCGGAGGTGATAGGACGTGGGACACCAAAACTCGGGAGGTCTTACTTTATTCTGCTGTCCATGGTTTAGTTACAACATCTCGACCGCTTCGTGCTGCTGTCGGCGGCGGCTCAAGCTCCTGACTGTCCGAGAATATCACCGCGTCCTCCCCCTTTTTACTCCCGTCACGTCTTCTTGAAGTTATCTGATGCCGGCGGAGAGCTGCCGCGACCGCATACTTGGAGGTGTAGCGGTACGTGCCGTGTCTGCTGTCCGCGCGCCGTGGCCTAAATCCGCCGTCCTACACCAGCAGCAGCAGCAGCGCCGTGGCTATTTCCCACAACAAACACCACTCCAGGAAGTGCTGTCAAAGATTTGGTGACGTCAGCGCGTCAGATGAGCACCTTGCGAGCCGCGAGCGTCCCCCCCCCAACCGTTCTGAGGATGGGGAACAAACGTGATTCATACACAGCCCAGCATCATGAGATCCCCGCGTCTCATAATCTCCCTGATTCCTCCCGAGACCGTGTTATTACTGATATCTCCGTGTCTGGCAAAGCTATCAGCAGCAGGCTGCAGCCATGGCCTCCATTATGGCAGTCCTGGTCTGTGATCAGCCAGCTCATCCAAATGACAAATGGTTGATAGAAAGAAACGGTCACGAGAAGGCAGGAAACATGAGGCTCCTTCAACTTTTCATGATTAATCAGCAAATTACGCTAATGATTTCCAAATAGGGTTGCACAGCGGTGTAGTGTTAAGCACTTTCTGTGCAGAATTTGCATGTTCTCCCTGTCCATGCGTGGGTCGTGATGTCTGAAATGCCGGTGTGTGTGGTTGTCCTTATCCCCATGATTGTCCTGTGATGGACTTGAGATACGTCAAGCTGGAATGGACTCAAGCTGGCTGAACCACCAATATGAAACATGAATGGGTGTTTTTTAAATGCTGAATTCCCACCAGCCACTTCATTTCATAGCTATTATACATATATTCCTTCAAGCACATTGCAGATTGACTGTCATATTTTGTTGTGCATTTGGACGTCATATGGGCTACCAGGTGTGCCAAACCTGCAGTCCTTGGACCGACACCAACATCACAGAGGATTCCGAGCAGACATGATATGACTGTGTAAAGTGTCAAAACTTTTAAAGTAGACTTCACCTGAAATGAAACTTTATTAATAGGTCCATACTAGATTTGTGATTGTTCACAGTAGGACTTCTTTTAGGTACAGAAAATGCCAAACTATAGATGTATGATTTTTATAGGTTCAGCCAAATATAGATGAAATGAAGCTCTATGTTGCTCTTGAACTAAAATGAGCTTGACACAGTCGCCTATGCACTATTAAAGCTTAAAGTACTTCAAATACAAACAAATAATACAAATGAGCCCCCTAACTCATTACAAATTCATTACTATTGCATATTGTTATTCAGCCCGACTAATGATGCTGATTGAAAAGCAATCAACAAAAAACACATGGCAAGACAGAATTACAATTAAAGAAATAGTTTGATTTTGTGGTCCTCAGTTATTCAGGATGAAGCATATTTCGTCAACACCTGCTGTCGGCTGTACACTTGTATAAGGTAGTGTGATTCAAACCAGCAGCTCTGCCGAAAGTCTGTCTTTTTTCAAAAATAATATTGTTCAATATTTACTTGAAATTGTCAAAAAAAAGTTTTAATTAAACTATATTTTGATTTTTTCCTAAGGATGTAGCTTGCTCTCGCAGCAGCATGATAGAGTACCGGTTACCATTATCGTCTCACAACAAGACAGTTGTTGTCTGAATGAGCATGCAGACGGGGCTTTCTTTGTTTGCAGTTTGCATGTTCTCTCTGTCTGTGTCAGTTTTCCCCTGGTTGTCTGAACTGTTCTGGCAATCCAAGAACTTGGTAATTGGTTGATGTTCTTCTGGGTGGTTGGGTAGGTGGGTTTGTGAAGAGAGGCTCGGCGCTCCAGTCACTGACACACAGTCATCACAGTGGGTCCCTGACAAAGGCCTTCATATGAACAATATTCCCTGGTCACAGCACAGTGGCTGCCCACGGCTTCTTAAGAGATGAGTTAAATGCAGGGAACAAGTTTCACTCGTAAACCATACATGTGTGACTTTATAAAGGAATCTTATCTTGCCTATCTGAACACATAACTGAGATTGTCTGTTCTTACAGTGCGTGCATGCGTGCCTTAGAAACATCTTCAAATATAATGTAGTGCAAAGCAACACCAGAGAATACGACACGTGCCTGAATCTTTTTTCACCGAATCATATTCTTAGACGCCTCAGTGTAAGCTGTAATCTGTCAGATTTGTCAATTAAAACATGCACCACATCTTTACATGTCAAAAAATGACAAGAGGTCATTGTGAATGTTCTAAACAGCTAAAATTATGGTACTTTAAAAAAAAGCTATTATGCTTAAAACAGTTTACATGGGTAGCTACAACAGCTAAATGGATAAAACTGCTAAAATACCTATAACAGTCAAAAATATCTAAAACATTTCAAATGTCAAAAATATCTAAAATGGCTGAAACAACTAAAAAGTTAGAAGTAAAATGTCTTATAAAAAGGAGTAAATACTTCATATCATTGCATATTTAATGACAGTTTTTTACCTTGACCAAGAACAGTTGTTCATTAAGTTAGTACAATGATGCAATGCAAAGTTAAATTTAAAATGAGCACAAGAACAAAGTAAGTTGGGTCTTGCTGCATCAAATACTGATGTGAAAATGTTTCAGTCAATTTAGACCATATTAATAATGATAATAACTGATGTAATTCTTATCAAAGCCATCAAATAACTATTCTTTTGGAGCAGGACTGATGAAGCTTCATTATTTTCATTTAATACATCAAATTGATATTTCCAAGGACAATTAGAACCAAACGATGGTGGAATTCATACACTGAGAGAATGTATGCATTCAGTTGACTTCTCTGATAAAGTGACTAGTTGTTAAAGAATACACCATTGCACATGGTTCCTGTAAAAATATTATTACAAAGCACTCCATTCTTTTCCATTAATATGTAGATGATACAGAAATTATCCATGAAACCAGGTGATACTGATCAGAACGTCAAATTAGAACCTTGGCCTAAAGATATCAAGGGTTGGATGAACTGTAATTTGCTCCCCTTCAATTTCCATAAAACAGAAGTTTTTAAATATGAACCAAAACCTACTGGCAGCCATCTTTGCATGTTTACTTAAATTCTGTCCGTCTCTGTGCTCTCACCTCGTCTCTGTTTGCTGGAATAGTTGGATTTCTCTTAATAAAAGTGCCTTGAGATGATTGTTTCTAATGGTCCTTGATAAAATGTAATTCAATTCAATTCAATACAATAAAAACGTTTTTTTTTTGTTTGTTTTTTTTGGAAGGGGGAAGTTTTTCCAGGTGAAGGATTTAAGTGTAATTCTGTAGTTTAATCACTTATAATCCTTCAAATATGTAAGAAAAATAACCACAGAGAGTCATCTTTATACCACTCATCCTTTCTTCTATCATCATAACCTTCTTTATTGAGATAATAGTTGTGGCAGTGGGAGCTTGTCCCTGGGCAAAACACAGGAGACAGAACCCTGGATAGTTTAATACCAGACGGCAGTCATGATATAGCAGGTTTAAAAAAAACTAATCTTCAGAGTGGCTGTGGTCAGCAGCAAAGAGATTTGGTACCTATGAAGTACGATACTGCTAATCTAAGAGTGGTTCTTGCTGAGTTTGAAACCCTGTCTCGTAATTTGTCTTTCTAATTTAAATGGTAATAATTTGACCGTGCAATATTAGCTAGATACACCTTTGATGAAGCATCACAATCTAACTTGAAGAAAACTTATAAATACTCTCATTCCAGCGCCGGGGATCCCTGTGTTCTGACAGAATGCAGTGAAGCTGCCATGAGCGGTCTGTCTAGAGAGCTTCTGTCCACTGACTGGGTCAGGGTCCAGACAGAATGCGTGGAGTTGTAGTTAATATAGGATTTATCAGCACCATGTGGAAAGAAACAGAGATTCTTGGAGTTGGGACATGGGGTTAGTTTACAATATTAATGCAAAGATGGAGCCTTTCGGTAAATACGCTTGCTGTTGGCTTGATCTCTGCTGTGAAAGGGAAGAAGCTGTTTTCACTACTCAGGCCTGTTACACTCAGTTGAAGAACAGTGCTGTGGCCAACAAATGCAAACTGCAGCAGACAGTATGTGGTGAAATCTAGCATGATTACTTGACTGCATAATTGCAGTGCGTCATGAGTGGATGCTACTTACAGTAACCAAATTGGACAACAGCAGTCCATGCAGAAAATGTATAGCTACAGAAGTCACATTGCACCACTTAGCGACACAGACTGTTAAACGACCAAAATTCTGTGTGGCACGGGCAGTCTGAAGTTGCTCCTACTGCACATTACAATTAAAATAAGAGAAACTGAATCAGTCCTCAAAGGCAAATATACACTTGTAAGGGCATAGGAGCTACAGGAACACACGCACACACACATGCAAGCATGCACGCGTGTGTGCACGTAAGCACGCACGTACACACACACGCTGTATTTTTATTTCTAATTGTACAAGGTGCTTTCTCTCAAGTATTCAATGGTATCTTTTATATTCCCTCAACTTGTTTTCTTTATATACCTTTATAGGACAGTGTGTAATTTTTCCAGAGCATTTTACCTCAATGACTCTTTTATGAGCTACACCTGATCCATGCTATTTCCTTATTATTTTGGGATTTAAAAATATATATATAATCTGTGCTTCTTTTGTTGAGCGACTCATTATCAGTCTTTGTCTGCTCTGCTTTCTGATTTTATTCCAAATATCCATTTTAAGACCATTTTCAAAACATCTCCTTTCTGTTATCCACTCTCAGCATCAAGAAGTCCTCTCCTGATGTAATTGTTCATGTTATTGAATTAAACCAATCAAAAAAAATATTACTGGGCTAATATATGTCCGTTGCTATTCTATAAGATGTCCTCTGAACCTCATTACTTTCTGCCCCCCCCCCCGTGCCAAGCATTCTCCAGATAAGAAAGATATTACCATATTACCATTTATCTTTAAACAACAGGAAAAAAAAAAAGCAACCTGGCATTTCCAGTGGAAGTATGAGGTCAGGTTTATGTATATCTACACTGCAACAGTTGGTATTCTTACATCAGTTTATTATCAGAAATGTTTACTGACTTAACTCAGAGCTGTCCGAGACGGAATCGGTCGGCTCTCTAGACTCTCCAAGTAACAAGTGTGCCGCTGCTAATCTCAGCCCGTTGCAAACCATTAAAACAACCACACGTAACAATCAATGCTCATTGATCTAATTGTACTCATTGTTATCCAAAAGTGCTGCAGGTCATACAGTATATGCTCCAAAATATTATGGATGTCAGGAAGTGATGCATGCTACCCTCTCTGCTGCATTTTTCAAACTAAAGCCTGTTAACATTTTTATTTCTAAAGAACGCTGTTCTCTACACTGGTATATTGTTGAGCGGCAAAATTGCACTGGTTTCCAATATTGGTAGGAACATTTCCCAACACACCCCCAATTCCAAAGTCAGAACTCCAGAACATAGAATTTTTTTAAACTTCGTAATCTAACCAATTTTGAACCAGTAAGTATTTTAATGTGATATCTATTGGTTCTATGTAAACATGCTTTGACTCATAACTGTTAACTCCCTTGTGAGTTAAAAGTTTAAAACAAAAGTTCTACGAGCCCAAAGAGTCCGTCACTAATGTGTTAATCGTCCATTTCCCTATTCTGACGCCTGATGATGCAATAAGTTCATAATTCTATTCCTTTTAGAATAGACGTACTTGTTATTGGCCAAAATCATTATGGTGTCATTCTATTGGAGGATAGACTTTCCTTCTAATGTTTGCATTAATTAATACGTTTGAGAGAGAAAAAATTTATCCTTTGGTAAATTGAAACCAATGGTTGTGGATGTCTCCCTCTTTCCCTCTCCAGAGAGTCTGTCTGGATAAGGGCCAGATTTCCTCGGGCTGACTGGAAGGTAATTAAGTGGCAGCAGACTGGGGCATGCTGTTTCAGGCATTCATATGAAATGATAATGGCAGGGCTGTTGCCTTAACATGGGGGAAAAAAATAACACACACACACACACACACACACACACACGCTCTATATGAATTATGGGCATGGGGAACTGGTGAGATTTCATATTTCAAGGAACTGTAAACAGTAAACAAGCCCAGATCATATTCATTTAGAAGAACCTGCCATCGTAAAAAAAAAAAAAAAAAAACAATTCAGCATCTCATTGTCCTTCATAGGTGCCAAAGATATGTGACATATTAATTTCAAGCATTTTCCCTGCCCACAGCATATAAGACATTAGCTTGCTGAATTGAGATGTGACTTAAAAGAAATACACAACGGGGTTCCATGCTGGGAAAATGCAGCTGAGAGTAAATGCAGCCCGCGGCAGAGTTAACACAAACTCTTTCATTGACTCTGGAGTCTATTGCTATGTAAATTTATAAAATATCTGTTTCATCTTACTTTAATCAGGTTATTTTTTGCAGCATACGCCCATCATGTGGGATGCCAAACAGCCAAATATAGAAAGGTTAGGAAATATTACTTGGAATGGAAACACCTCGGCCTGGAAAAACATACATCCCCTGCTTTATTTTGTATGCTAATGTACATGCAAATATTTTTATCAGCTCTGTGTAATTTGTCTGTGGGTGAATTGACCTCACAATGTCAGTCAAAAGACACTTGTCAGGTTTCATTACACATATTTCCAGAGTAGACACATCATCATCAGTAGTAGCTTACAGCAGAATATAACCTTGAAAGGACTCATTAATGTCCACTCATCAACCTTGCAGTGCTTAGTCCAAGTCACCATATTAGCCTAATAGCATGGGAGGCTCTCTTTGGACTCAAGGAGAGAGGAGAAAAAAAGACCCAATCTGGAGTGGTGCTTGTCCTTCCTGTTTTATAAAGACATGCACTACATATTATTCGCAAAGGAGCACTGTCAAACAATTATGTTTTTTTTAATATAATGTATTACAATGTACTTGCATTAGATACACGTGTTGCTCCTCAAAGAGAAAAGAATGTATCCCATGGGAGAATTTTTTTTCTGTGATTATGGTTCTCTGTCTTTTCATATGTGTTTTATTTGCCCTTCACACATCAAGTTAAATTTTTGTCATTTTCAAAGCTTATCTTTGATTGCAGAAAGTTCATATTGCAAATGAAATTTGTAAATAGCCACCTTCACTCACATGGGTGACTTCAACTTTATCATTTAGATATAAAGTACCTGGCTGGTTTGACATGTCATTAAAAAGAGAGAATCCATTCAAGAATGATTCTCTGGACATTTAGATTTTTTCTATGATTTTGAATCAACATGAAAATTTTGCCCAACGGACTGTTAGTAATATTTGCAATACGGTAAAACAGTAGCTGCTGTAGAAATATTATAAACGTGTCAAATAATGCATGTTTGAATCCTGGTTTGATTGCAATCTTTCTTATTCTTTGTTAGCTTTGCATTTGCATTGATTAAAATGAACCGATTACAATTCTAGCTTTCACATTGCATCATAATTATAAAATTGCTGAAACCCTTACACAGCAGATAAACTGAAACATGTATGAATTTCACCCCAAATGATGCTGTTTATTCAAACATAATTGGGAAAATGTCAAATTATCTAAGATTGAATTTTACAGGCATTAAAGACATTTTCCAATAACTGCAGAATATCAGCCAATGCCTTTCTTTGTCATGCTTAGAAGGTGAAAGGTCAAAGTGTGACACCATTCCTGCACCTTATTGGTTCACAAACACACAAAGAGGCATTTATTCCTGTAATATTATCATAATTATTAATCTGTCACAATGTTTTTAAAACTCATCAACCTTCAGTAAAGTGTTACTCTCCTCAGAAGAGTTTCATGTTCCAAATGCCTAATGAGTGTTATACATATTACATGATATGTATTTTTATTAATACACGTGGAAAAAGAGATATTTGTTATTCATATGTTACACATAAATCCCCAAATACATGTGTGCATCCTTCTGAGAGTACGTATGATTTTTGACTGTGATCTGACTCGGTGGTGTTCAGTGGCCGCTCTGAACCAGCAGGAGCGCTGTGTTGAGTCTGGTGAAGCAGACATGGTCACATGCCAGCAGTGTGACGAAGGGGCAGATGAGGAAGTACAACATGTTGGGAAAGAGGAGGCGACACCTGAAGTAGGGGGTCAGACAGTAAACTGTTTGTGTTGGTGCAAATGATCTAAACCAGAGAGACGTATACATTGGTGATCGTGTTGTCCCTTCAGAAGTTACATTTCTGCAAGACACAACATGTCAAAATAGTTTTCCTTGGTCTTTTTTTTTTTTTTTTTTTTTTTTTTTTTGTTAAGATCTGACGGGGATGTTTCAACAACATCACCCCGGCAGGGCATTGATCGGCAGGCTCATTCTTCTCCACGACCACCTTAGTAAACGTCTCATAACACTGTCGGTAGCGCAGCCCTCGGAAGACAGCGGGAAGCGGCCGAGAGGCAGCAGCATGTCCCGGGTGGAGGAGGAGGAAGGCAGCGGGGCTGCAGGCTGCGGAGAGCCGGGGAGGGAGGAGGGAGCAGACCGGCACAGGGCTGCAGAGCTCACACAGCAACACATGGACATACACACGATCCATAGAGAGGCGTGTGAGGTAAGATGCATCACATCCAACACTTCAAATTCAATTTGTGTCATGTTCCTACAATCAGATGAACACAACCCGTCATGATTAATTACAACCCGACTTGTCCATATGGTTTTTGTTTTTTGTTTTTTGTTTTTTTTGTGGGGACCATAACAAACGAATTAGGAGTCCAATTTATCATTCAAAATGTGAGTTAAATAATAAAAAATGTCAGTCAATTCCCCCAGGCAGAATCATTCATTTCAATGTCTGTCTGTTTTTTTTTTTTTTTTTATT
>OMNM01065179.1:0-10000 GCA_900302745.1 Parablennius parvicornis | reverse complement strand
GTTTCCAATGTTAAGTTGCAGAATTTTCTGTATCCAGATGGTTATCCGGATCACTCTCAAAATTGAATGGAATCTAAGTTGGGTCAAGACACATCTTCTGAATTTTGTTTAAGAAGATCTTGTCAGGAGTTTTTGTGTAATCCTGCTAACAGACAGACAAACAAACCCTGGCAAAAACATAACCTCCTTGGCAGAGAAGAAAAATTTGTGTGTGTGCTTGTGTGTGTTTGTGCATGTGTGTGTAGGACTAAGAATCTGTTGTGTCAGAGTTCTGTAAAGGGCAGAAGGTGAAACTAGAACAAGGATGACATTTAAGCTTTTGTTTCCAGTCTGGCTCCAATGAAGATTTAATTAGAGTTGTGTATCAGTTACAACTGTATTTCTAATGTGGATGTGATATGATGCAGTGGATTCTTAAAGCTAATCTTCAATGGTACAGTTTTTTTTTCTCTTCTTGCTTTTCCTTCATCCTGCATGTATCTTTTTTCTTCATACTCACTAATAGAAGCGAATATCATCCATTTTCGCCTCAAGTATTATCAATTTTAGTGCAAGTTTCCTACTGTCCTCACATTATTCCTCTTGCCAGCTTATGAAGACATTAGGAGTCTTGAAGATTAAAAAAAAATTGGTAAAATGATGGGGCAGAATGAGAAAGGAACTACTCAGTTCAAATTAGCCAGTAAACAGCTGATGAAAACAAATCATACATCACCAAATGACTTTTCTGAGAAAGAAAGGACTCAGTCGAATCAATGTCAATCTATGTTTAAAAACCTACATGCCTGAAAAAAAGAAAATAAAATACATATAAGAAATGAACTAATGAGGATAAAAGTTTAATGAAATGAGAAACAAGTTGTATAGGCTGCATTAAGGTGGAAAGAATGTGTGTATTTCTGTATGTGAGTGAGACAGAGGGAGAATTAAATTGGCTGTTTGTTCCCGGCCTGTGCTTCAATCAGACTCGGAGAATAGCCTCTAGCCGTTAAACTTTCCAATTACCTTGAGCAGATGGAGCCTGTGGGGCTCAATTCAGAGGGTTTGAAAGGGTTGTTGTTGTTTACTGTTATCTGGCATTGACTGTACACTGGACTACATATAGTGTCAGAGAAAGAGAAGCATTCTAAAACATGGTTGTTTAATCATTACCTCCATAGATCTTGGTATCTCTACCTTTTATCCTTCTGTCTCACCCGATCTTTCATGTGATACTGAGGAAGCATTAGCAGTATCTGATTGATTGTATCTGCAGCCGTCTTAAAAGCACCAGGTGATCTACTGCTTGCTTTCGTTTTGAATTTTCATTAATGCCATTCATGTGAAGTGTTGATGAAGTCTCCCCATTCTCTGCTGTAAAGCGAAGCCCCTCGACCTCTGCTGCTCCCTTTAGGGACCTCACTGGCCAACAGTGGAGCACTGTGCCTGACATTGCTGAGCAAACTTGTGTGAATGAATGAGTGCTTCTGTGTTATTAACTGTGTTATTATTAAGTCTGGAAAGGGGCAAGCATGCTCTGTTAACTTTCATGGCGATGCAACTGTAGACCGTTGAAAAGAATTTTAGTTTTAAGGGTTTGCAGGATGATTAAAGTACACCCTGAGGCAATTTCCTTTTTAACGGTAAAACTCATAAAACCTTGTATAAGCCTCTGGGAGGCCACTTACTAATTGGTATAATGCTCTTGTTTACTACATTACCATTCTCTGTCAAAGTACCATCATTGTTTTCCTGTCAAAAGTCATAAGAGTAATTTGTTTTTAATTGTTTTTAGTTGATATGTACTGTACTAAAGTTGCAATTTACAACATGTGACAAATGTGCTCATTATATAAATACCTTTATTAATGCATTAATTTTCTGAACTGAAATGTATTTTATTACTTGATTATCAATGACAGACCTCACAGAGTTTATTTGGAGGCATGTTCCTAATGTTGTTGCCCTGAAAAGGTAACATTCAGTAACATATATCTACGGCGAACTAAGAATTGAGCAAAATCCTACTACTGCATTCCTGGCTTTACAAGAGTTGGAGATATTGTCAAAAGAAATGCAAACCACTACTTCTGGCACAGGCATTATTGGAAATACTTAAAAGAAAATCAACAACTACAGTGTAACTGCTATGATTTTACTAGAGTGCTGTACTAGTGAGCTTCAATATCAATGAAACAGTTCTGGTCAGCTGTAGATGTGAACGCTGTCTGTCTTAGGGGCAGCTGTTCTCTCTGTGGATATTGTAAGACTAGAAAAAGCCCCAATGCTAAATAAAAACTAGTGTCTTAAAATAAGCAGTGTGATGTTTAGCTCTATCAATAGGCAGGGAATGGAGTGCTGCTATTGTTTCAGTTGTCTTATTGAATTTTATCTAAATAGAATTACCATGTGGACTTCACTGATGCTTCACTGATGTTGAAAAAAGAAAAAAGAAAAAAAAGGTTCCCGAGTGAATATTGCAGTGTTCACACTGAGCACAGTGTCTGTAAAATGGTATATCAGCTACATATTGTGTAGATGTAACACTCCACTAATGGTTATTTGTTGCTGTCCTAGCAGGAGCAGTGACTGCATTTCTTGGCGAAAGATGTCCCCTACTTTTATATTACCACATTGTTGCACCAAGTGAAAAAAATGCTTCAAATATTTGGAAACACTATAGCAGGAGTGGAGTCTCAACTGATCACTTGATCCGCATGTTTGAAGCGGCCAATGCTGCATCATTATTAAACAACATGCTGATCTACAAACGGATATGGTGTCATACTACTTTTTACTATCAATTATTGTTTCCTGATGTATTATGGGTAAAATATCTTTTGATGGTTTCAGAGGTAGGAGTTGTCGGAGTAGAGATGGTGTGATAGGGCCAGGTCACATGTGGTTTGTGACAGGTGTAATGATATTATCATGCAATGTTGTATTGACTAGTGTCCAGACCCGCTTGTACCCCATGACTTTCACCTGTGGTGTGGTATCATGTCTGCTGCACTCTTACTGTGACAGTGCCATCCATAGAGGACAAAGTTGTAACAGCAGTTAGTTAAATTGAAGCTTTGCTGTTAATGTCATTGTTGTAAATTTTTCACTTTGACCTGATTGGGCCCTCTGCTGGACTGGGTTTGGGCCGTGGTCCATGTTTGCACAGTTTATCGACTGTTCAGTGGATAATAGCATTTCTACCTAAAAAACACCATGTGGTCATATGATGACGTTTCAAGTAATGTATGTACAGCCCTACTTATGGGTATAATGCACGGAAATTGCACAAACATCACAAAATTACAGTGTTTTGTCCAAGATGGATTTGCACTATCACAAAATTCTGGAAGGACTACAAATTTGAGTAAAAAATCAAACAAACAAAAAACAGATGTTCAATCATAGCATGAAAATGTGTATAATTATTAAATCAAATTGAATGGTCATTCATGAACAGCAACTCAATATATTATATTTTTATCCCATTATAAGAGAAGAAAAAAAAAATCTGGCCTATATCTTGTTCTTCACGTTGTATCCGTAATTAGCGACATGCTGTTTTTGTATAATGTGCACCTATTTCCTGGTGTAAGCACACATAAAGGCAAGAGATGTCAGGCAGATCTTTACCTTCACCTCCTCCACAATGAGCCTCACTAACCTTGGGATGGTAGGATATGTGAGGGAAGAACGGATAAATGGGAAAAAGAAGGAAAAGAGAGGGGAACAGGGGAGGAGTGAGAGGGCACTGGAGAGTGTGTATTCAGGTGTGAGGTACGGCAAGATAGATTACCCAACCCAACAGGCAATTCATCACTGTCAGAGAGAGAAACACAGAGAGAGAGAGAGAGAGAGAGAGAGAGAGAAGGGAAGGAAGAGGGCGACAGAGTGAGAAAAGATCTAGAAAAGAGAAGAACAAAGGGCAACATAGGGGAATGTTAGATATGGAAGTGGGTAGAGGATGAATAAAGAGGGTTACACAGTTGGGGAAAGAGAAAAGTACTTCATTTTATATACAAAAAGAAACATTTTTAAATGGGTTCAAGATGAGGTGTGACCCCATCACTGAAGAGAGAGCAGAGATAGGAATGAACAGGAGAGTTTCTATGTGTTTCCTGGGCTGTTTGAAAGTACGGTAACTTTACTTTTTCGTTTTACTAACACCAGCTGAGGTCTGTATCCATGTTATTAAGGAGGATCTCAGTTAGGCTTGATGTCTCACTTAATATTTCTCACTTTCAATAATTGGTACCTGACACGTTAATATCAGGCCTTCATGAATAATGACAGATCATTTACTGCAGGGCAACCAGGTGAACATTCAGACGTTCTTACCCTATTTAGACTTATAATAGATTACCAACCAACTGAGAAAGCAGTCATCGTTTTGTTTTTAATATGACTAGATACTTGTCATCCTCACTTTAAAAAAAAAAAAAAGATATGATTTCCTGCCTGTGCCACATGAACTGCTCACAAACCTCCCATTTGAAAACGGGTGTTTGCATCAAGTGCATTCTCATTTAAGTTGGCTATTGAAGTTCTTCATTTACACTTAGGTGCATATATGTAGCTAGCTAATTGGCAGCTTCATAACACAATGAAGTATATCACTGCCACATACAGTTTGGTTGTAAATGCCTCATTTACAGTGCAGCTGAGTTGCAGATGATTTACTGATTTAAAAACAGGAACCAGCAGGGTTTATTAGCAGTTCATTTACAGTCAGGCATCACCATGGATAGCCAGATAATTTACAAACAGGCACCAGCAAGCAAATTATACATATATTTAAAAAAAAAACAAACAAAAAAAACAGGCAGTATTTCAATCATCTACATCATTCATAGCACTGGGCAGTGCTGTTGATGGTTCACAAATTAAAAAAGATAATTTTTTTCTTCCAGCCAGCTACTCATTTACACTATAGCAGGGGGAGCTCATGCTTAAATCTAACTAACTGTACAAGCTGTGACAATATTCTTAGCTTAGGCTGCTAATGGGATTGCTGGATTTAACACATGTGTGCACATTTACAGGCAGCTAGAACGACACCTTCTTAAACATGAATGTTTCAAAAAAGTCTAACTACTCTTTTATATTTCTATGAGAACATGAGGTTAAACAGAGAGAACTATCAACCATCTTTAAGATCCATTTTCAGTGTTTGGTTCCATCTTTGATGGAGTTTAACATCCCACTGCACACAGAAACACACATTGGCACGCATGAATGCAAAAGTCAAGCAAAGCTATTTTTGTATGAGTTGAGTAAGGAAAACAAAGCTTTAGGGAGCACCAACGAGCACTTAACCTAAACTAATTCAGGGCAATGTTCAGACAACTATATCATTAGGGTTGTTAGTCCTAAACAGCAATTTCCTGAACATCCTCGGGCGAGCTGAAGACCAAAGTACGTCATTCTCATGGGCTTCTTCATGATAGTTGCTCGCCCACAAACTCTCAAAGCAGTAAAATTTGAAAACAGGCCTGCATCTACGAAGACCAGCACTTCCAAGCATGTGAAGCCGCTTTCTCCTCTTCTATCAGTGAACCCACCCAGTTGTCATGGTTTTACTACAGCTTAGGGTAAAGACTATTCGTGGCTAGTCCCTTTAATCCAAGGACAACCGAGGGGACAGCGCAGATCAGACCTATTCAAATGGCCAAATATGGCCAAACAACCCTCAGTCGCCCTGAGAAAAACTCAGTGGGCTGAAACTTTGGTGCTGCAAGACAAGATGCAAAAACAGATTTCGGTGGAACTGAAAAGTTCTTTCTGAAATCCTGCACTGTGTCAAACACTAAATGCAGCATCCCTTGAAACTTTACAAATTTAACCCAATGTGCAAAGTGTTGTTGAGCTAACATTAGCAGTCTTACAAATATACAAATAGCACATACTTCTCTACCCTGAAATGAAAACTAAAATGTTGAAACCATCAGTTTGAACTTACAGAGACTGAGAAGTATTTATTCTTCTTCCTGCCAACTTAAAAAAAACAAACATGTTTAATCTACAGTGAATGTGTTGCTCTAGACACAACATTTCAGTATTTCAAATACAGAAACAAAGGAAATTCTGTTAAGTTGTGGCGATGTCAGCCATCTTTGCTAAACAGGAGCAACGTCAGTTGTTTAAACTCTTTCAAGATTGACAAAAGCAACAAAAATAAAGTTTGCAGCAATTGATCCAGTCGGTGACCAATGGTGATTAATTCATACATTAGTTATTAAAGGAATTAAAGAAAACAGTTTTTCTCCCTTTGCGAAGCTAAAAGATCCAAAGTGCTACAAAAAGGTTTTGCCAAATAAACAGCTAACCCCAAACTTATACCGGGTACAGCATACAGCTTCACTCAGACTGTTTCACCACATTTCTGTTCTAAGTTTGTGTTTTGTTCAACTAACAATAAGCCTTATATGTAGGAAAGAAGCTGTGTCAATTGCATCGAGCAGATGAGCCACACAAGAAGTATCAGTAGGAAAAGCATCATAAATCTGACCAAATTTAAAAAGGAATATCTCATGTTAACAGATTCTCTGTCACTTTGTTCAATAAATGTTGAGTCATACCTGCTGGAAACAGGCTAGAAATCACAAAATATACAATAGTATAGATTGTGTGTGGTGATGTCATGTTTGAGAAAAACACCAAGTGTCACTGGGAAGAAAATGCCAGCATCTAATGGTAATAAAATAGATTTTGTTAAGTAATCCTTTGGATTTTATTTGGGATAAAATGTACTTGTGGCAGAGAGGTGATTAAGCCCCTGATGAGAAGTGGTTGTGCTGCCTCACGTCTCTGCCCATATAGGAGGAGCCGCCGAGAGACACTCCCTGACAGACGGAGGAAATACACAGGACTGAAAGAGTCTGTGTCTGGGAGTTTTTGAGTTTTGTTGTTTAGTTTTAGTTCAATAAAAGAATGGTTATTGGAACATCTGACTTCGCACCTCTGTGGGTGAACCTGGCGGTGGCATGCTCGACTGCCACAGTACTCATGTCAATATTCAGCATGGCAAATAAAAAAACTTACATAATCTGTTAGTGTTACTTAAGAAAATATGTTCCCTGCTCACTGTCAGAAGTAAATATCCATCACATCTCATGGTCTTAGTCTTAAAATGTGATCCAACTTAATTCTTAATCAACGAGTCCTGGTCAAAATGTTAACACACTTATCATTAATATGGAGAAACACATGTAAAAGACAACTGATGTTGTATTTAATCGAATAGTTACTAATTAGTATATGGTCCATTTTGCATTTTGATTGGGAGTTTATTGGTGTGATCCTTGTGGAGGCTCAAATTCTATCATTTTCTTTAATTCTTTACTGAGCATATCTGATGAAAAGTAAAAATGAATTTGAGAAGCCATCTCTGAGAGAAGTATCTCTATTAAAAGATCAGTTTAAGTTCATGTGTGTGTATGTGGGTACAAAATGTGTCTTGTATGTCATCACAACTGACACCTGTATTATTACTGATAGTATGAAGCCACGTGAATGCATCCAACATCCAACATCCAAATATGAACAGAGAAACACTGTAAAGGCTCCAGTCACACAGGATGCAGCAAGGAATTTACACCCCCTATTGCTAGTTAGTTGATTATGCTAATTAATTTTCACATTGTCATGGCAACACAAAGATTTTAATGTGTTTTTCCTTGTTATAGATATAACGTGTCAACATCACAAAGGATTGTGTGTGGTGTGTATGTGTTTGTGTGTGTGTGTGCGTTGTTTCCTCCACAATATAACTCCTACACCCATTATTGAATCATATGAAGGAATGACCAATTAAGAAGGTGATTACAGGAGACATACCTCAGAGAGAATGAGAGGAGAGGAGGGGGAAGAAGAGGAGGAGGGAGGGCATAAATGAGCAAGAAAAAATATCATAAAAAACATACTCATATGCAGAAATGTTTGTCACTGCAGGGAAACAAAGAAAGAATAATGTCTTGGAAGGTAACAATCACTCTTCCTCCATGTCTTTGTATGCTAAAATACTATTAAACATCTGTTTTGTTCTTTGGGTCATGTCTTCAATATGCTACTCAAATTCTAATTCTCTCCTTTCTCATTTTAGGTTGAATGTACAAATGGTATTCACCCTTGTTTCTGACTATGTTTCATCATGAATATACTTCTATGATAAATTCCCTACGCATGCAGCTTCTGTCAGCATGACATTCTGCAGAAATGCTGTGATTTTTTTCCCACTCCATCATTATAAACTCTTGCCCCTTTAGCAGGGTGATCTTCCCTTCATCTTCCCTTCATTGTATTTTTATAGCATAATTGTTATACATGTTTATGGTTAATTTTCTAATTATTCTTTTTGTTTCAGTTTTATAAGTTCAACAACTGGTTAAATGTTTTCTGTTTATTAAGTTATAATTCACTTTCTATCATTTGCCTTTCAAATCTTCCTTTCTCACACTGCATGCCATTTTTAAAAAAAACATTGAATTCAGTTTTTTAGAGAATTTGGGTAATGGCTGCTTTGCTCTGTTCACTGTTCACAATGTACGTTTTGACATGTGCTGAGGTGAATCATAGTCATTGAAAGCATTTATTACACCAGAAAAATGGCACATGCATCATTTGGAGAAATGTTAGATGGAAAGGTGTAGAGATGGGAGTGCTGGGAAGGGCCTCACAGGAGAAAGCATTGGCGACATAGTGACAGAGAACTGTGCTTGACCTTAGTGAGTGTAACATTTGTCCTATATGTGTGTGTGAGACCATTCATGCGTTTGATGTGTGTGATGTCATTTATTACCTTTGTGTTATTGACCTTGTGCCCACATAGACACCTGACTCAATCACTCACACTCACACAGAAACAAACACTGTCATTGTTCATCATAAGAGCAATGTAGGTGATCAAGAGCCACCGGCATGGCTGAAATTTATAGCATTTCCCTCAGTTGCTTATCCCCCCATTCTTTAGTGTGTCTGTTTGTTCGTGTGTGTGTTGTCAGAGCAGGTGTAAGAAACCGTCTGCATCACTTCTGCATGAATTCACTGATCCCAGACTGAGAGAGGCCTGTGCTTAAACATATTAGAGGGTTTTTGCAGAGCAGTGGTGAGATGAGTGAGAACAGAGATGAGAGGAGGTGGAAGGGTTTAGTGGTTGGAAGGCTCATCTGGAAGAGCATTAAAGATGAAACAGATAAATTCTTAGTTTTTCCTCTCTAATCTGTCATCCTCTTCTGTTTCTGTCTGTCATGAACTCCTACTATTTGTCATAAAAGAGAAAACAGTATGGTAGTGAGAACGTTTTGACAAATACAGACTTGATGACAGATGGTGGGTCAACAGATTGGCCTGGACTCTCAGTTCTGGACATAATAGGTTTTTCCATGTTTTTGTGGGCAGATTGTTATGGCAGAGATGCGTCTTGTTATGTTTGACAGCCCATTTTCCAAAATCCTTTATGGCCGGTGCACATACATAAACACATATACACAGACACACATACACGAAAACAGTGTGGGACAAACATAGACGTGCTGTTTTTTTCTCATCAAATCCAAGTAATAGCATCCTTCTGTGTCCAGTTTACACGCACACACACACCCAGACACACACACACACACACACACACACACACACACACACACACACACACACACACACACACACACACACACACACACACACACACACACACACACACACACACACACACACACACACACACACAGACAGACAGACACGCACATACACGCAGACAGACACACACACACACACACACACACAGACACACACCCACACCCACACCCACACACACACACAGACACCCACACACAGACACACACACACACACGCACACACACACACACACACACACACACATAGACACACGCACACACACACACAGACAGACACACACACACCCACACACACATTAGAAATATTAGAGCTCTCACTCTCTTCTGTCAACACACACACACACACACACACACACACACACACACACACACACACACACACACACAGA
>OMNM01065173.1:59146-82605 GCA_900302745.1 Parablennius parvicornis | reverse complement strand
TTTTTGGAGGAACTGCAGAATTATAGGCTTCTTTCATGAAGCGTGGATGACTGGCACTCGGATAGCACTAGCAACCCTCCTCTGTTTACCCCTGCTTACCACCAGCACCACCACCACGCCGAGATATATGTACTGTACATTTTTGCAGAGGGTCTGGAGGTAAACATTTGTCAGCATGTATCAAGCTTGAAAACCTATTATTTGATGTTTGTTTGTTGCTCTACTGAATTAAAAAAACCCACACCATTGATACCATTTATTTTAACTAATTTGGAACCCCAACACACACACACACACACACACACACACACACACACACACACACACCGTGACAGACTCTGGGTGAAAACACACTGGACATGAATATACCCAGCACAGTGCGACCCATTATATCGTGCACAAATTTTACCATGCAGCACACATAAAGTTTTACATGCATTATGTCTTTCTGAGAGGCTTTTAAGAGTCAGCTGCTGCCCTTTGTTTTGCAAATGGGAGCCGCAGTTAGACGTGTGTGTTCTAAATCACAGTTTTATTGAGGGTGAGCTCCAACTGAATTAACATGCAGAAGTGGCCTCTCTTGCTATTAAGGGTCCTAAAAGTTATAATAGTTGAACAAATAACCTGATGTAAATTGTTCAAGCTTTTCACAAAAAAGTGGATGAAAATACACCATGTATCAATACACTCTGGGGACAGCATGGTGGCTTGCACTTATGCTTCACATCAAGACAACCCTGTGCGTCTCTGTCTCTTCATGTTCAGAGTTTTACATCCATTGGTTTTATACAAAAAGTATCTGCTGGAAACTGCATCATTTCTGTTTCGTTTGCTTAAGGTCAACAAACAAAATGTGACACAGTGTCATAACGTTAATGGAGCGTTACAGCAAATAAGTCTCAACTAGGCAAAACAAAAAACAAAAGAAAGAACAATAAATACGCTGCGTGATAGATAATCTGTCACAAAACCGCAGGTGAAGACACACCATAGAAAGTATTTTATAGTAAAGGTTGCAAATAATGGTTGTGGGTAGCCAGCTGACAAGTCACCACAGAATTTTTTTACTGCCATTTGAAATACGTGGAAAACAGTCTCAATCCTAATTGCTCTAAATCATTGGTATGAAACCTATTCTACTTTGGAGGGCATATACAGCACAGATCTCTCTCTATGTTTTGTCAATAAGAATTTCACATTTATTGAACTATCCTTTTACCAAAAATGACAAACCTGAAATTTTAATAAAATCTGCAATAAGAATATTGTGCCTTAGTTCAATGTGCTTTACAACTTACAGATCATAGTGTATTTTTATCACACTATTTAAATCTTTTAAATTGAGTCACGTGTAGGCGGAGCATTGTTAAGAACAAAATAACTAATAATTGACTGTTTCTACATTTGTGCATCCACTTCAAAATATGAATTTTGCTCTTCCTCTCATTGTTAAACAGAATTCACCAGCGTTCGATTGTTCACCCACTAAAGTGGGCGTGAGCCGGGATAAGACCGTCGTGAGACAGGTTAGCTTTACCCAGCTGATTATGTGCAGTTGCGTTAGTAATCTAAGGTTTGTTCTTTCATCACGCTCCACATCTTTGAAAAATGGGGGTGCTCTTCTATGAGGCGGTGCTCTTCTATTAAAAACTTTACGCTATGTTTAAAGTGCCCCTAGTCCTTGCAGTCTGCACTATCGTGGAACATCAAAATTAATTTACAGTCAATTTTCCCATAACATTTTAAAGACAAACAGAGGTTACCTTGTGTGACATATAGAACAATGATTTTGCTGCCTTTATACTTTCCTGATGCATTTCCTCTAAATGACTCTCAAACCAGACTCACCATGAACAAAGAATGAATTTGAGTCTTTTTTTAGTTTATTTCTAAATTAGATTAAACCATCCTGACTTGGTAAAGTTTATTCCTTTCATAAACTGTATTCTTTTAGGTTCTTCGTCTGTATTTTGTAATTTTCTATGTTGGGATGACCTGCTGTGCCTGAAGACTATTGATCCTGAATCAATTACCACACAGTGGGAAAAGTCTTGAGGGAATGAGAATCTGTTTAGTTTTGTTCATGTGAGGAGAATTGAAAACTTTGTGTCTTTGTGTTGAACCATGTTTGGTGGGTCTCCAGTGTTTTTCTATCTATGACTTCAAAAAGTATAAGAGCACAAAAACTACTCAAGTACAGTAATTTGGGTAATATAATTTGTTACTTTCCATCACTAGTTTTCAGCATCTCCGATCACCATTGTTGTAAAAACAGACACCCAAAACGCTATGAAAGTTTATCATTTTCACTTTTAAAATTGTCGTGACAACAGGGCCTCGGTCTCCTGTCCTGAAACTGAGCTGATTCCACAATATAGGCCCTTGATGGCTCAAACCTCTGCCTCCAAATGTACTTTTAGAAAGTCTAAGAACCTACATGAAACAGCACTCTGAGAACAAAGTCTTCTGTGGAGATGATATTGGACTAACAGCTATTTAAGATATGATGGAGCCCGGTTATTAAGACATCTAATCTCTCCTGTTAAATCCCCTCAGTACTCAACGGGAGGCTTTTGAAGAATCATTGCTAAGGCCTGACAATAAAGAATTCCAATAGCCAAGAAATGAAACAACTTCACTTTTTCAGTTATTTGGTGAGAGTGAAGTGTTAACAACTTTGACTGTCGTCTCTCAGCTTTTTTTCACATGAAACCTTTAGCTGTCACTATGCATATTTTCATCTGTAAAGTAACAAAACATTGTGGTCCCAGAATCTCACTTCACCCTGAATTTTCTGCAGATACATAACAAATGTCCATTTTTCTAACATCCACACATTCACTTTGAATTACATACTAATGTTACTATTCCTGCTGCTCTTGTCAGTATATAATATGTCCACGCAGGCGTCATCAAGTATTCATGCTGGGGTCCGTAGCATGAAAGATGCAAATCCATACATCTGACTTTTGATGTGCTGCTTTGATTCAGCCATCGGGATAATTGATATTTCTCTGATTGTGCACAGATCCACGCTGTTGGGTGGCACTCATCTGTCGCATGCTGTGTTCCATGTTAATGATGTTCTGTTTCTTCCTCCCCTCCTAACCCAGCCTCCTTCTGTCTCTCTCTTTCTCTTTTTTAAATTACTTCTTGCAGACGGACGCCGCACTGATGTACGATGCCGTGCACGTGGTGGCCGTGGCTGTGCAGCAGTCTCAGCAGATCACCGTCAGCTCATTACAGTGCAACCGACACAAGCCCTGGCGCTTCGGGAACCGCTTCATGGCCCTCATCAAAGAGGTAGAAGCGTGTCAACCTATCCCTCCACCCCCATTGCCACCACCACCACCCCTATCCTGTCTACCCTCCTCAACATGCTCGGGCGCCTTCACACAGAGAACACATGCTCTCAGGGAAGCAGCCAGAATGTAAATAACACCGAGGCAGCTAAGAAGACGAACGTGCATAAATAAAAATGATTTATGTGTATTTATTGATATGGAAATAATTTTTCCAGCCTATGTACATATTAAACTCCCCCGAGAGGCGTGGCCATCTTGAGCCAGCTCTTTGTATTTTAGCAGTAATCACCCACGCAGAAACAAAAAAACATTATCTAAATTTGGGGTAATTGCCCTTTGGTTTGCAGCATTGGTGAAGCTGAAGCATCTAATCCATAGCGCTCTGTGTGCAGAAAGGGCCTGGAGATTAGGAAATCTATATTTAGGGCTCTCAAACTCTCTAGTCCCCTTTAGTTTGCAGAGATCATGGGAAGACTGCAAAGAATTAAAGTGCATAGAGAGTGAGAGAGCTGACAACCACAGAGTGAACCACACAGATTTGGATGTATTTATATTAAGCTCACAATTTTTTCACCATGCAAATCTCATCTCTTCTTCGCAGCCCTCCCATCACTTCCTCTCTTCTCTCCATCTGCTGCTTTTGGGGGGACGGGGGGGCGGCGGCTTTCTTTTTGTGCTCTGACTGGAAGCTCTCTAAGCCTCTGAGTCACACAGGAGGATGCCAGCAGTTAGAAGCTCAATGGCTGCAGTTTAGAAGAGTCACTGGCAACACTTGTTCTGATCCTTGAGGGGCTGCACAGTCGTCAGTGACACGGTCTCTGAGGTGAACTCTCCGCTGGGATCTTTACTGGAGTCACATCACGATGTCTCTCCATACTGCAGGGTCATACAGTACTTCTAGATGCAGCGCCCATACCTTTTAACTAATTTACAGAAGCATGGCCACAGATTGAAAAGTTGCTCGTTTAGACAGCTATGAAGACTGAACGTTTTGAAAACGTTGCTATCTCGAAACTATTTTCAAAAAGAGATTTTTCAGTGACATAACAATAATCTTCAATGAAACAAAAGTTTGCCGTTTTCACTTTTAAAAATTATAATAAGGACCTCATTGTAGTCTGTTTATAGAATGTGAATGTTTCCAATAAACAAACAGACCAGGAAAATCGTCCACTGTCCATCTAAGTCTCTATGTCTGCCAAAGACCTTTGGACCAGATACCAGACATGATAGCTTCAAATGCAGCTGATGAGCTCAATGGGAGAATTCCTGCTGCTCCGACTTCTCTATATTATATAACCTGGCATTGAAGTCCTCGCTGAACGTCTCAACTCAACAATCCAACCCTCATTGTGTTGCCTTCCCAGCTTTGCTGTTGAAATACATTCTGTGTTGCCTCTTTCAGTACATTAAAAAACATTAATAATGAAGGTGACTATTAAAATATGAAAGAAATCATGGCAGGACTGGAAAAGCACTCCTACAGCGCAGACCTCCGCCAAAAGGCGTTTTCAATGTTAAAATTTCCCAACCTCAAAGTGCCGCCATATCGTTAATCCAGATCTGATCCAGACAAAATTTAGCACAATTAAGGGCAAAGATCCTCCAAATATACATGTCAAATTTCAAGAGAATCTAAACAAAATGCTAAGAGTTGTGATTTTTGAAACTCGTTAATGGGCTTTCCAAAGTTAACTTCCAGAATTTTTCCTGACCTTATTCTGGATCTGATCCGGAAGAAATTTTACACCCTACTCGATATGAATAAAAGTCAATCATATATTATCTCCAAGAGATCTGATTTTTTGAAAACGGCTCAATGATAAGTAAATGGGAAAAACAGGATCTTTGATATTTTTTTGTATGCAGATGGTTTTCCGGATCACTCTCAACATTTGGGTCAAGACACATTTTCAGAATTTTTATTAGGAAGATCAAGTTTCTGCGTAATCCTGCTAACAGACAGACAAACAGACAGACAGACAGACAAACCCTGGCAAAAACATAACCTCCTTGGTGCAGGTAACTATATCAATATGCACATATACATGATGAAACACATTAAACAATTTGATGGTAAACGTTAAAGTGAAGTGAAAATACACCAAAATAAAGTAAAACATATGAAGTGATTTCATTAAAACTGTGATTAACCCATTCATCCACCATTATCTCCTCCTCCACCATTTTACAGTTCTACAGCATGTTTGTTCTTGCGAGCCAGTGTAACTCCTAACGATAACTCTTTTTTTCATTCTGTTGTTGCTTTGGCCCCTTTATGCTATTATATGCATCCACATATTTTTGCAGCTTTAAAAAAAAGCTAAAACACCTTGAAATTTTTCACAAGCAACAACAACAACCCCTCCATGTTAAGGTTTCAGTTTACAGTTACTCTAACTCCCTGTTCACAGAAAAGAATAATGTTCCTGCTTTGTTGTGTGAAACCTTCATGAGAACCTCCTGAGGTCAGCCGAGTGACTCACTGCCGTGCATTAGCTATTCATTGCTCTCTGCTTTGATCAGAAGCTCTGCAGTCGCTCGTTTTTCAACACTTGAACCGCTGGGTCAGTCAGCTGTGCGTATCCAACAATTGGTTTTCGGGGGTTACGCCGTCGGGTACAGGAAGCAAAAAGAAAAAAAAAACAAACACACAAACCTTGTGCGCAGAATTTATCTTTGACTTGGTGGAGTGTAGTCAGCCGCTCTCAAGTCAAGGTCACCCTGAGCCTGTGACACAACAGGATGCTGAGCTTCATGTTCAAGCTTTTACATCCTGTTTTTTCTCAACATCATCATCTGTAGCGAGGTTGGTTTTTTTCTTTGACATGCCCTTTTTCATCACAGCTCAAAGGAGAGATGATATGATGCCCATGCAGGGCAGATACGTCTGATTTTTAAGTGAAGTAAGACTCTGACTGTAGCAGCAAAGCGCCAGCTGGTAATACGCTGTGCCGAGAGTTTTCATTGTCTTGGGTTTGAACAAGGTTTTCACCACAAGAATGACCTTCAGCGTTCAAGGAGAATTGTCACTGAGGACGGCAGTCTGAGCTGGATCACCAGCCAAGCAGAATGGCACTCTGCCCTAGTAACCCAAGACTCCCGAAAGGCTACCACACGCTGAGTTATGCAAAGACTTAAAACTAAATATTCAATAAAACACAAACAATAAGATATATAAATAAATTGAAGCTGCAATCAAGGTTGGTCGGGACCTCTGGCTCTGGCCTTTGGCCCGTCAGCGTCGGCCCAGTCATGGCTTCTGGCTGATTTAAATATGAACTAGAATGGCACTCAGAGAGCACAGACCCCGCCAACGCCTTATATATTGTGACCCATATATTATCCTTTTTTTTTTTAAACAATCTCTTTATTGTTCTTTGTATGCAAGCAAACACAACGCACAGCAATACAACACACACTGACACACAATAAAAAGCCCAAAAAAGAAAAGGGAAAACAAAAGACAGATGGAAAAGACAAAAAAGTATATATATATTATTCTTGATCCAGATTATGTATTTCCCTGTCATTCCTTGGTGCTACCAAGCATCCTCCCCTTCCTTCACCACCAAGTAGCCACCTTCACCACCAGGTGGCTACCTCTCCATTGCTCTTAGGCACAATTTCATTCGGATCTCAGCTCCAGAATATGACCCAGATCATCCCCAAAATGTAATGGGTTCTTCCAATCATCGTTCCCTATCAGCCTACCAGGTTTCAGCAAAATCTGCCCATAAGTTTCAGCGTAATTATGCTGAAAGACAAAACAGATAAACAAACACACTGAGGTGATTGCGTAACCCTGCTTTTGGCGGGGTAATTAAATAAACATTTTTGAAAGTTTGAACAAAAACATTTAATAACTTTGTGGCAGAGAGGTGATTAAGCCCTGATAGGAATCAAGTGTGCTGCATCACCTCTCTGCCAGTAAAGAAGGAGCCACCCAGACACAGGTGTGACAGGTAGGAGACAGACACACGCGGCTCAAAAGTCTGTGTCTGGGAGTGTGGGTTTTCAGTTTGTGGTTGTGAGACATACTTCAATTTAATAAAGAATGGTTTTGATACATTCGTTCTCCGTGTCTCTGTGGGGAAACCCGGGAGTGGCACACTCACATCCACACTGGCTCCCTGTCAGGGAACCCACAGAGCGCGGAGGAGCGTACCAGGGGCAGCGGCTCTCCAGGAGTCAGCGGTGGAGGAGTTGGGGAGGTTGCTTGAAGGATTCACCCTCCTGCAGCAGGAGCAGGACCAGCAAGACAATTGGCTGATGGAGTCGCTTCTGCTGCAGAAGGGGAAGCAAGCGGACCTCCTCGACACACTGATGTCCCGCTGGGGGAGCATGCCAGAGGACCGCTCTGCGTTCATGCTGGACGAGCAGGAGGTGCTGACCCACTCCCCGGAAGAGGAGGAGGTGCAGGAACCGAGGGTGACACGGCCTCAGAGGAAAATATGTTTGCGCAAGGGCCTTTTTGAGTGAAATTCATATTTTGAAAGGCAAACTGCGGACTTCCTGTTGTATTCAGATCAGGTGTATCATGCGTGCTTTGTAGGTCTCGATCAGATGACCAAATGAGTTTTGGTTTGATCTCCCTACAACTTTCCTACGTGCTGTGGTGGCCATTTTAGTGTTATTTTCTGAAATTATTCACCTGTCCTGATGAGCGTGTCACATTTGGTGAGCTTTTGATTGTGTTTAGGGGGTCAAATTTGGGTTCGAGTCCCTGGTGCGCTTCAATGATAATAATAATAATAATAACAAGAAACAAAAAACTTTAAAATTACAACAGGGTCCTCCTGCCTTCAGGCCAAGGTCCCTAAATACAAAATATAAGCATAATAAAAAATATGAATAAGTTAAAACTAGTGATGCACCAATACTGTCTTTGAGGTCCAAAACTGCACGGAGTACTCCTTTGTGGAAAAGCTCCCCGATACAACAAAGTGAGTATTATGTGACATCAGTCATCAGCAGGTAGACAAGATAATGAGAATGACAATAGGTAAGACAGACCGACTACTGTGTGCAGTGCTGCATGCTACATGCTAAAGAGTTTTAGGGTGCACACACCAGCGATGCTACATGCTTAACATGATTGATACACTCATTAACAGCGGCCTCAGTCTACGGTCTACACTCCACGCTGCTATCTGCATGATGTAGATGCCTTCATTACTTTTCAGGGCTCAAACCACCTCCACACAGGCAATGCATAGTCTTTGCATACTGTTTGGTTTATGAAGTATCAGTTAGGATTCATGGCATTTAATAAGTGCTCGTCTCGGTACTCTGTTTTGGCAAGTTGCTGAAGGTTAGTACTCATATTTGTCCTATGAAAAGCGACATCAGTGCATCTGTAATTAAGATAAAGCATATGACATAGATAAGACAGTAAAAACAAAATGGACATTCATTAAAAGTTAGCCTTAAAGGTCCTGAAAAAGTTTAGATATGTCAACATACTTTCCATAAATATGGGGAATAATGCTGGATTTTTTGTGTTAACCACACAGAAGATCAAGTGTGACAGATAATAAGCAAGGCAAATTTATTTATAGAGCACCATTCAAACACAGGGCAATTTACAGTGCTTTACAGAGAATTTAACCAAATACAGAAAAACTTTACAAAGACATAAGAAATATATTAAGAAAATAAATAATTAAAGCTTTAAAAGAAATGATTTAAAAACAGCATGAATGTTTTATAGCATAAAAAGTAGAATACATAAGGTTGGAGATTTATTATGATAAATTTAATAAACTAAGTCAAGTCTATTGTATATTCGAATGCCTGTGCAAATAAGAATGTTTTAAGTCCTACTTTAAAAAAAGTGTGTGTGTCAGGAGTCTTCAGATGTTCAATCAATCAATCAATCAATCAACTTTTATTTGTAAAGCGCTTAATCATATCAGCAGACATTTCAAAGCGCTTTAACACAAGAGAAGACACAGAACCCAACTAAACCCCTCCAAAGCAGAGGCAAACTGCCACAGTGGCCAGGAAAAACTCCCTCATGAGGAGAAATTGTCAAAAACTCCAAAGTCAGGAAGAAACCGTGGGACGGACCCAAAACTCTGGAAGGGCGGCCGTCCGTCTTGACCGGTTGGGTGAAATAACAAGAGATAGGACAGGAAGAGAAGAAAGAGAAAAGAGAGAGAGGGTAGAGGTAGAGAGTGGCAGACAGGTCATAGAGTCGACATGAGGCTCTTGACAATGTTCAAGAAATTTGTTCCATAGGTGAGGAACGTATGGACTAAAAGCTGCTTTACCTTGTTTGTTTCTGACCCTGGAAACACTGAGCAAACCTCTTCCTGAGGACCTCAGAGGATGTTTTATATTCTACAATTAAATCTGAGATATGTTAAGGCCCGAGACCATTCAAAGCTTTATAGACCAGAAGCAAGATTTTGAAGTGGATCCTTTGACATACAGGCAGCCAGTGCAGGGATTGGAGCACAGGTGTAATGTGCTCCACCTTCTTTGTGTTGGTTGTCTTACAGATTTTTTATTGAGGCCTGTAAACACACCGTTAAAATAATCCGATGTACTGAAAATAAATGCATTTTTTTATTAATGTATTAAAGCATTTTATTAATAAACATGCTTGCTTAAAACAGTATAATTGATAATTAGCGTAGCTAGTGCAGCACATGTAGATTCTTAAGTAGTTATATCCCTGAAGAGAAAGACCTGACCTGCAGGTTGTTGTGACAGACATTCCCTCTGCACTTGCTAATCGTAATTCATGATAATCTCCAGTGGAGTAGCATATCCTTGTATCTGTGAATAGCACTGCTGTCAATGAAGAGGCACTCAGACACTGAGTCAAAGCAGCATGACAAATGCTTTGGAGCAGCAGAGTGAGTAACTTTCAGATCTGCGACTCCCACTCATCCAACTAAAGATAGGCCCTGAAGTCCCCGGCTTCCAGCCGCAGCGGCGCTCTGATGATTCGCCGTGCCTGAGCAAAAAGCCTTCCCTGCTCTGAGCCACTTTCATGCTACATTGTATGCTATCACAACCCTAAATATCTGTAAAGATTGGGTAATTGCTTCCCTACTGTTCCCAATGCAGACTCAGACTGTGGAGGCACCTTGAACACGATGCAAACAGAGACTGTGTGGAAATAAAGGAACAACTGTAAAACTCTCACTTCTTGCTGCTTTATCTGAAACACTGACACCAAAAACATTTATAAGAAGCTGATCGTGGAACGACTTCTTTGATGTCCTGTGCCTGTGTCTCTTTCTTAAGGCTCATTGGGATGGCCTGACCGGGAGGATCACCTTTAACCGGACCAACGGCCTGAGAACAGACTTCGACCTCGACGTCATCAGTCTGAAGGAGGAGGGGCTTGAGAAGGTTCGTGTCTTTGACATGGTTTGTGTTTTCTTTCTGGATGGCTCCTGACTCTTTAGAAAGACACATGTGCATTGTTTCATAACTATAAAAGAGTTTTTTGAGGAGATTTTCCATGTAAATGTTGTGTACTGAACTGGATGTACTGTATGTCTGGTACATAACGTAGCAGTGTGACTTTTCATGCACGCTGTTTTGAGAGAAATGTGTGCTGTGTGCTGCTTACTACTGATCCACCACCTGAATTGGAGGATATTCGGCCTCAATTTAATGAATGTATTCATCATTTGTATAAACGGGACAATCTGACCTATCAGTGAGAAAGAATTAAATCAGAAAGTGATGATGTAAACACAGCTTCTGGCAATACTGTTAAAAAGCAATGTATGGACCTTGTAGAGAGGAGTTTCAGTCTGTGCAGAAAAGTGTACCAATATAGATTTGATAGATCCCCTGGTATAGAACAGAGCTTTAGACTATTAGGTCTGGTTATGAAGGATTTCATGACTATTTTTAGACTCATCAGCCTGCAGTGGCCTCACATCTCTAGACGGGTGTTTTTGAGGCCACTCAGCAGGATTCAGACTAGCAACTTTTCAAAGGTTAGAGGAGGGTTAAATCCAACAAAGTTTACCCTGACACATTGCAGTTTTTCATGGCCGTTGCCTGTGCACAGCCATTCCTCTGAAGCACCTCTCTGACATGGTTGCCAGGAAATTTGTGTTGCAGCCACAAAGCCTTGTTAAGAGCAATATTCTGTAAATGAAAATAAATTGGATTCATCCATCCCGGGAGTGCACGAGGATCAAACCGGCTGCTGGCAGCCTCTGAGGAACTTCACTGAAAGTTTAATATCAATTTAAAATAAATGTTCAAGGCTGATTTTACATTTAGTTATGAAGTTCTGTTTAAAATGAGAGTTTGTGACACGTAACAAAGAGCCAGATTGAAATTCAGGACTATGTATTAGTGAAACACCCCGAGCCGCCGGGCCACACTCCAATGTCACATTTAAATTATGAATTTATTTTATTCAAAATGACACCTCGTCTACATTTTGACAGACAGAATTGGAGTCGACTTTTAATATGCATGTTGAAGACAGATTTTATTAATTGTACATTTGATAGCGCATTGAAATGAGTCTCAGTTTTATCAGATCAAGACAAAATATGCAAATTAAGGACATCTTAAGATTTGATCCTCAAACATTTCCCGTCACTGCGCTGGATAACCTGTCATTGGTGTCAAAGAGTCCTGAGATCATGTCGTGTCATAATGCATGACGTAATATACATTTGTGAAGTCCATTGTTTAGAATAGTCCACTACAAAGAAGCACAACACAGCAACACCACTATTTTTTTACTATTTAGAAATGATCATTTGAACAACTACACCTTCAAGTATATTCATCACCTTTGTCTTAACTGAAAGAGTTGCAGAGCTGTTGTCTCTTTCCTTCCTGTTCGCTTAACTTTTTATCCGTATCCAGAGGTGTTGCTATTTAAACTCCTGTTGACTGCAGGAGGGTTAAACTAATTCAGACCTCCTGACAGTTCAAGGCCCATTCATACTCCCATTTAGAATCCATAAGAGGTTCGGCAGTGACTTCAGCCAGCTGCCAAAAAAAAAAAATTTTCGGCAGGACTGTTCATACTCCAAGGAGAAGCTGTTGAACTCGCAGGCCACGCCCCCTCACAGCAGCCACACGTCTGAAGCAGCATTTTCATTTTTCAACTGCACAATTTATTTCTTGCCAACCATGTTTTCAGAAATACATTTCTCTGAACAGTTTCATTAATGGATTAGAAAGTTTTTTTCCGAGCTGCCATGCAGGTCTGGTGTTACCGCAGGAACTGATGGCGAGTGGTGTGTTCAAGTGCTCGTTTACATGCCTCACTGCAGACACGTAAACGCGCTGCGGGGCTCAAAGTAGCGACGTTACGTGATTAGAAATTAGAATTCACTGCAGCTGCTAGAAGTTTCCAACTTCAACTCTATGCATGCTAAGCCTGAAAAGAAAGAAAAAATACTTTACTTTTCATTAAATGTGCAAATCTTATTTATTTTCATAGTGAAAAATAGCTAAGACTGGTTAAACGGTTAAAAATGGATGAAAAAGACTTAAACTGAAAAGCCTTAAAAATGTAGAATTAGTAAAATGGTTGAAACATCTTTTAAAACTGAAATGGAGATAATTGGTAAATGAGTTGAAATGACTACACCTACCAAAATGACAAAAATGTATAAGGCTATCTACAGAACCACTAATAGTGTCCAAATGGTTCAAAGTTATGATAACTTATCGTTCTTGCATTAAAACAAACATACGCTAATATAACTAAACTAATAACACAACTCTATAATATGCATTTCATTTTTAAGTTTTAAAATGTTTTACAGCTCCAGAATGTGTTAAATCATCTGTTATAGTCATAAAAGTTGTGGGAATCCATCTTATGGCTGTAGTAACTAGTTCTTCTCCACATGCTCAGTAAATGACAATCATAACAATGTTTCCTCTGCAGTGTCTTGACTCCCAGTCCACATTCTCCTGAGACTTGGTACTTTTATTTTGACAGTCTCCGTACGAATGTCCGTGTACTCGCCATTCACTTGAAACGTTGTCGTGTAAACAAGGCCTCAGGTAGTTTTCCTTTTAGTTGGTGGAAGATGTCAAATCTTCTTTAAAAAATTGTTAAAAGCTTTGCGGTAGTGACACTGAAGCCATGTCACTGTAGAGTTCAGCAGCTTTAGCCTTCAAATGTCATAGAAGTTGTGAAGCTTATTTTACTACGGTTTGTTACACATTCATTTTAATCAAACTCGTGGAAAAGCAGGCTGGTTGTTCCATCAAAACAAAAACTCTCATTAACTTAATTTCTCCAGCATAATATTCTTCTTATATTCTCACATTTTTACATGTTAGTTCTATAAAATGTCAGGACATGTGAAGATGGACCAAAATGCAGACTCCCAAATATCCATAAAAACAGGGTTAGTAAGTTCATGGATGGAAAAAGTCCAGGGAACACAAGTATACGCAGGGGAAAGAGGCGACAAGATGAACCGAGCCTGGCAACATGGGGAGAAGGGTTTACATACACAGGGAAACCACAGGTGCCGCATGTTGGTGCTGAGCAGGGGAAGAACACAATAGGATAATTGGAAACGTGAGGTGAGACAGACGGGGGCAGACAGACACAGAGACCTGACAGTAAAGAGTGAATGTTTCCTACACTGTTTCCTTAACAAGACCACAGCTGGTGACAAATATCCCCGTTCTGATTGCAGCCATGTCCCCACGCTACTTAAGAAGCATCAGATTGAATGTGAAGGAGGATTTTAGTCTGAGCTTTTTGAGTGAATTTGACATTTTGTGCGACACAAATAGCTGGTGACAGAAGACATCAGATCTTTTCAGATAACAACACACAGATTGATTTTAATGCTTGCCAGGAGCTCAAGCTGTTTCATGTTATTTTAGTTAGAACCCTCAATAAACTGCATAAAGTGAAGTGGCTGCTGTTGAAAATGTGTTGTGTCAGTTACCAATAAGACCCTTGAACAGGGTCAGTTAGTGGGAGAAGCTCCACCAATGGACGAAGAAAAATAGTCAAAGTGAACTGCAAAGCAATCAAGGCAACAGCGATTATTCCTCCAGAGTCTACACAAATGGAAAGAATGACACAAACTGCATGCAGTGGATTTAACTAACTAACTAATCATACTTTAGTAACCCACTTGGGGAATTTCCCTTTTTTGCATTGACTCATCCTACTTCCAGGAAGCGGTACGCAGAAAAACCTATTGGGTCTCAGTGTTGTCTTGTGTTCGCTACTCTTAAGAAATGTGTTTCCAAAAATCAATGTTTTCCTTGAATTTTTTGCAGTTTGCTTTGTGGTTTAGTGGGCCGGATTGGAGTGTCTTGTGGGCTGATTTTGGCCTACAGGCCGTATGTGTGACACCCCTAATTTAATGCAAAATTTAAAAGTAAATGAAAGAGCAGATTTCCTCATGAAACAAGAGCAGAGTTATGAGAATAGAATTCACCATCTGCATAAATCATACCTAAATAAGTAGAGGTATTGTTGTTATTGTGAATCTGATTTCGTATGTGCAGAAGAATTATTTATTATTGTTGCGTTTCCAGAAACAGAACATTTTTGGACAGTTTTACTTAGAAGCTATTTTCAAAAAGTTTCACTTTCAGTATCTTCCACCACTGTTGTCATGTAAAATGACACCCAAAAAACAACAGAAGTTTTGTATTTTCACTTGAAAACGTTAAGTAAACAGGGCCTAAGTAAAAACAGCCACACAGAATTTGCTTGATCAAATGTGTGAATATCATGGGAAAGATTCAACCAGAGGACAGAAACCCCTATAAATAGACATTTCTTCATTGAATATGTCAGTAGGATGTAGCTGGCAACCCATCTCACACATATGTTCCTCATCTTGTACTTATTTGCCTTGCATGACGGAGAAAGTTCTTCTGTGTTTGTGCGCTGGATATGGATCCACATAGCAAGAACTAGCCAAGTTGCCATCCCAGGCTGATTAGCATGCGTCCAACACAGGAGCCCAACGTGCAGCCTGCAGCGATCAACCAAGAACACAGAAAACTACCACATGACCACGGTTTAGATATTTAGCATATTATAAAAGTCATAAATTGGATGTATATGGAGGAAACTTCCCCGCTAACACCATTTAGCTGACATGATATCCACCAAACAGACCAGGTTTCCTAAGCTGCATGGATTAGCGCCTTACACATCATAAACCTCTGTCAAATCCCCGTTCTGTTCATTCCTGTCACAGTATACACACCCAGCTGTGCTTGTGTTCTCATATGAATAGGTGCACCTCTTTTTCCAGGAATGGCATCTCTCCAGCACATGGCACTCAATTTAAGATTCATGAGATTATCAGCGGGTGGAGAACCCACTAAGTCTGCCGATGCAAACAATATTCTTGCCTGCAACTGAGAAACACTTCACACTTGTGCACCCTCACCGGGGCTTGGCTCTCAGCAGCTCCTGACCTCTGGTCTGTGTGCCTGCACCTCCATGAATAATTTACTCCATTAATAAAAACCCCTTCAGAAGCCCTTCAGCGTCATGAAGCTTGAATTAAAGACTTGATTTGCAATTACAAAGCTTATCCGAGGCCCCTCACGCGGAGGCATCCGCGCTGCCTTGAGTAGCGTGTGCGGCTGGTAGCGGCGTGAGATGGAGTGTTTGTGGTCGCTTCGAGTGATGCTCAGAGAAGAAGGGTTGGTTGGAGTGTTCAGTGGGAGGGGCGCTTGAAGGAGAGCTGAGAGAGGACAAGAGAAACCTTGAGGCATAATTTCATATCTTCCCCTCCCCTCTTCACCCCCTCCTTCATCAGGCCACAGGGGCCAATCCAGATCCCACATCATCTCTGCTACTGTTCGCTGGAACTCTAGGAGGAAGTGTTCCCTCTGAAAATAAGTGCTCAGGGTTCACATAGCTGTCAACTGTGTCCTCTGGGTTCTGTATGTCTTTCTCTACTGGAATGGAAAGTAGTTGTTTATCTGAGTATAGAATATATCTGCTCGGTGTCTATATGTGGTTGCAACGCGCATGTAAAACATTCCTACCAGCACAGTATAGAAAGAAAACACATTGACAATGGAATAATTTGTACCACGTGATAGAAATCCATGATCATTGGATGAGGAAGCACGTCTTCAAGATAGAACATCACCATGACAAAAGTTTGATATGAATGTTGTGGAAGTCTGTCTGTCATTGAAGTTTGTACGAAGTTGTCATATTGGGGGAGAGGTGGGGGGGTGGGGGTGGCAGAGTATTTCTTTATTTACTTAGAGAAGCCAGTTCAAACATTTACTTTTAGAATGCTAGATTATTGTAATGGTGTGTTTACAAAAGATTTAAAAAAAATCTATTAGAAGCCTGCATCCAGGATCCTCACCAGTACGGGGTGGAGCACATTACACCTCAGCCTCAGTCGCTGCCCCGGCTGCCAGTGTGCCAAAGGATTTACTTCAATATCTTACTTCTCAACCCCGTCTCACAGCAGTTCGTCAAATGGTTACGAAATTTAATCTATTTTTCATGTTCAGTGACACATTTTGCCCCTTCTTTTCATGTTACACATAAAGTTTAAACTAATACATTTCAATTGGATGTATCTTTCATGTCTGGGTCAGGCTTTTTTTCCTATTAGACAGAGCATATATAGAAATGTTTTTGTCTTGCTTTTCTTCCAACAATCAGGCTAGAACTATTTTTACTTTATGGCCAGCCCACACTAATGACTATAAAGTTCCCAATAAAGATGTGTGTCCACATTGATGAGCATTAATATTTTGTGAACACCTGCTCTCAGCAGGTACCGTGTGTTTAGCTGTGTAGAAGCTCCGTATCCCTTCAAATATAAAAGGCAAAACAATATCCAGACATTTTCTGGATGAATTGAAAAGTATTGGTGATCTTGGCTGTTCTGGTGCTTGCCAAACTAATTGCGGTATCAATAACAAAAAATCGTCTCTCTTCTCTTTCTGCTATATTTCTAAGGATATATGTGTAAAAGAAAAAAAACCTGTCTCTCGTTTCTCTCTCTTTTGCTCTCTCTTTTCATCTGCTATGTTCTTAATATCTTTGAAGAAGGAGATTGGTTCTTGTCCAAGTCTGAAGCTGGTGGCTACTGTGGTAATTAGCACCTCCTGCTAACTGCTGCGTTGAGCAGGATTGAAGGAGAAGCTGAAGCTGGTGATTCAGAAAGGTCTTTGCAGCGTTCTGGTTGTTCCCTTTCAGACCTGAAGCGCTGGTCGCCTGGTCTGAGATGGCTTTTCCTGTTTGTTGAGGAAAAAGCACAAATAGGTTCCTTGAGCTGTCGTTTGCCAGGACTCATCCATGTCAGTCAGACGCTGGGTGCTGGCCTCTGCTTCCAGAGAAGTTCTGACCCTCTTGGTCGGGTCAGGAGGGGAGTTGAGGAGTTGAGGCCTTCGGTTGAAGGCCTCTGGTGTTAGCAGGATGAGCAGCTCCCAGCAGCTCACCTCCTCCTGGGGGTTGCTCAGGCACCAATGAAGATTGTCTGTGGTTTGCTGACATCACAACACACCCTTGGAATTAAACTTAAATACACAGCAAGAGCATGTAAATCCCGCACAAAAAAGCCCTCTGCCACAATTATTATTACATGCTGGGACTGTTTTCAACAAGGTTAGAGCGCTAACCTGACACAGCCTGTACAATGCCAGTGCATATTTATTCCACATGCATTTCCACAAGTTTAAAAATTTAAATGGTTGTTGCTTTCTTTAGACTTAAGGTTGCAAAATTGTATCATTCCATGATTCTTTACTTAATTCAGGTTGTTTCTCTTTTCACAGTAGGGAAGCTTAAAACACAAACAGGAGAAACATTACCTCATGAGTAAAACAATTCCATCTGTTTCAGATGAGCTTGAAATAAAAAAGATTAATATTAGTTTTGAAATGAATTCCCAACTGAACAGAAAGTGAGACTGATAGTGGGCGTTCAGTATACATCCAACTTGATTCGGTTGGTTTTGATTCATGGCTCTTTTTGTCCTTAAAGTGGAGTTAAGTGACTTAACCAACATGTTTTTACATTTTACAGATTGGTACCTGGGACCCTCCGAGTGGCTTAAACATGACTGAAAACCAGAAGGGAAAGACAACCAATGTGTCCGATTCCCTGTCCAATCGATCCCTCGTTGCCTCCACCATACTGGTATGTGTCTTTCCCAGGACGTCTGTTTGGTGGTTTTCCTTTCCAGCCACACTTTTCTAGGCTTCCATACTTTTTCTTTTACCACCATGATAAATGGGACTTTCATACAAGACATTGTCTATATAATGGAGGTTGTTTCTTGTGTTATAGTTAATTGTAGCTGTGTGTACACGAGTGACTTGGAAACATGTTGAAGTCATATCCAAAAGAGAATATTGTCGTGCCCTCTGATAAATAACTGAATTGGTTTTCTCCCCAGCATCAGAATCTTGTTATCGCTGGATTAACAAGTAAGCAAAGCAGGCAACTGCCTCAAGGTCTTCAAAGCACTGGGGCTGTTTTCTGGCAATTACCTTTGTGATCTTTTTTTGTGAATATTTCAGTGATATTCACAACACTAAAGCAGAATAAAAATGGCTAATAAGGTCCTTTGGGTTACTAGTGTAAATCCACAGTGACTCATTACCTTAAAATAAATCACTCAGTAAACAAAGGCTAAAATCCAACAACAAGCGGAGTCATTGGTTTTCATGATTTTTGACATTGTACTGTTTGTTGTGTCTCTTGGTATGGAATGTGTGACTGCATGGACTCCGAGGGAAGTCTCATTGGGAAGTGATGTGGAGGAAAGCATACCTTTAAAATATGTACTGACATCCATACATAAATCCATCCACAGGTCAGGGTATAACTCAGAGAAGTTGAAATCCGATCACAGGGCAAACATACAGTAAAGAGACAAATAATTGCAAACACGGTTTGAATCAGGACTGTAAAATATCAACCTGCAATATGAGATAATTCTTGTGCCTACCTATGGCAAAGCGCAAAGATTACTGATTCCTAGAAGAGTACCTATTTTTATTATTCATCTTCCGACATTTTTCGCAGTGTAACTAGTCCCACACCGTTTGGAGCACATACACACAAAGCACATCAAAACATGTGGAATATTTGGGAATGGTGTGCATGCTTTTTGATAAGCGTCTCGAAAAACAGTTTCCAAAAAAAACGCGTAAAAAACAGAGAATAATTTCCCATTCAAAGCGGATGTGAACAGAGTGTAAAACACAAAAATCCTCACTTTTTGATGCCAGGCCAAGTTGCCATAGTTTCAGCTATAGACTCCATTCGACTTGTAAAACATTGTAGCTCTGGTCCTCCATTCAGAAGTGAAAACATATTTTTTCATACTTTGAACACTTTTAATGTCTCAGCCTTCAAGTTTTTAGCCATTTTTGGAGTTTAACATTGTGTATGTGAGTGAGGAGAATTTCCTTAGAGTGTGAGATGATGTCAAGTTTAAAATAAAACTCTCTCTGTCTTGTAGTTATGGCTATAGTTCTTCCTTTTTGTCATAACATTGTACATCAAAACGGAGATACAAACCTTGTGCTTCAAATAAGCTGCCAGTTTTGTCTGTGACTTAAACGGTTCTATCTTAAAAAAAAGCAGTAGATTGCAGCAAGTGCATGATACTCTCCCATAGACTCCATTGTATTTTGGGGACATTTTCTCTCGCTGAAATCCATAAGTTGAGACATTTTTCTAAACTCAGCATGGGGAGACGGAAGCATTTCAGGACATGAGAACCTCACTGCGCATTCAGGAGCTTCCTCTGACCCTCAAAATTAAAAGATTTTTCAACCACATCTCACAGTTTTCGAGCACCAATCAGTAGTGTTGGAGAAGCGCAACACATTTTGATGCTGCTTCTGAATGCCAACTCTGCTCATCAGACGCAGGTGCTGGTCTCCTGCAAGTGTGTGTATGTTGCCAGGCAGATTAAGAAGCCTGGCAACATGCCTGGTAATGAAAACATTTGATGTCATGCTTTAACATGAGTTGCTCACAGTCACAATCACACACATTGCACAGACACCATATGACAACAGACACATACACACACAAGCATCGCGAGGTAGCATTGCCAGCTAGCGTGCTAGCCAGTTAGCATGCTAGCCAGTTAGCTTGCTAAAGTGAGCTAACATCATGAGCTGGCGTGCAGGCCAGTTAGCATGCTAACTTGAGTTATCATTGCTACATCACTTGCTAGCATTGGCTAGATGCTAACTGTAGCACCAACTAGTGATACTAGCTGTACAGTGTATGAGCTCACTGCAGGAGGCAGGCACACAAAATTTCCTCTGAAATGTTCTAGTTTTGTTTAGAAATATAATATCAATGTAATTTAAGATCAAAGGAGACATTTGAAAAAATGTCATGGTTTTCATTCAGTAATCACATTTATTTTCACATTTCTTTCATTTTGAGTGCAGAGCTTCAATGGAGAGTTTTTGAAAACATCATTTATTGCATTTTATTCAGCGTTTTTGGGATATGTATGGTTTGCATGTTCGTACTGGGAAAATTATTAGTTTGTGATATGTTGTGTAGTTTTAGTTCCAAAACAACAGTTAACCAAACAAGCTTGTCTGCGGACTCTGGGGAAGTTTTAGTACTCTGAGAAAATACATGTGAATGTGATAGAAGAACTTAACCACAATACCATCATACATCTCATCAAACCTTCAAGTGTACTTTTTCCATGTAAAAATTGCATTTGTCTCTTCTTAAATTTTTTAAAGAATACATATTTGAAATAGCTCCTATTCATCTGACAACTAGTTTTAAGATGATAAAGCATTAAAAAAATATTTAAAGACAATTTAATCTTTCAAAAAAAGCAGAAGCTCAAGCTGCAACCCTTCATCAGCTGAGTGAAAATAAATGTTCTCATGCTAACACATCTCCATCCTGATGTGCTGTTTATGGTATTTTTAACAATTAGCAACACATGATTATAGGGAAGTAAAAAATGGTTAGAAATATATCTAATTTGCTGTGTCATATTTTCAATTTTACACCAATAATCAATTTTGACCGAATGGAAATATTCTGCATTTGTGTTCATATCATTCATATGTCATGACATCATTGTTTCTATCTCCTCAGATTAGAACTTTTGAGTTTCCGAATGGCCGACAACAACCACATGTGTAATCAAGACAATTTCAAAAAATTTATTTTATTCTGCGATGAATCTGATGATGTGTTCGCATATAAAGTTAAGATTACCTGCGTGTGTGTGTGTGTGTGTCAATAGTTTTACAAAGCAGGAGGACTTTCACTTCTTTAATAGAGGGTTCTCTTTACTTTTGTGTCATGACTGTACATAAATTATGACTGAATACTTCCTCCTCCATGAGAAAAAAATCACTTACCTCTGTGCCATTTTGGACCAACATGGAAATCAAATCCTGCAGCTCTGAATGTCTGTTTATAGTCAAATCAAATTGTAATGGTGCTTTATGTGGGACCAATTATAGAGGGCTAGAACAGCTCTCAGCCATAACAGACTCTCTCCAAAGATGTCATTATTTTTAAGCCTTCCTCTTGAAAAATCCTTCAGTGCTTTGCCTGAGCTGCCCTTTCTTTTTAGAGCACTTTCTAGGGATGCATCGCTCCGGCTCAATTGAAGTAGAGTACCCCAAAGCACTGCACTCCCAAATTACCAGTTGACTTCACCACGGTGGAGAACGCCAATTTGAGGGAAGAAGGCCCAGGCAATGAAAATTGACTGATTGATTGTCCAATAAGATTTCATGCTTTACGGCTCCGCCTCCTGCTGAGCAATTTATCAGGCACATTGTATTTTTTTCCAGTGCTGTCAGAACCAAGGAATTCAAACCGAATGTCAGGAAGTTGTACATTTTAAACATTTGCACTGGTGGATATTTGTTATAATGCTAACTCATTCAACATTAAATGTCCTCCAGAAAGGTCTTCATATGACCAGCTACAGGTCTAAAAACCTGAATAATGGAGGCTTTTGCATGAATTGAGGTAAAAAAGGGGTGACAACAAGATTTACAATAAATAATAACACACACAACACAAAAACAAAGTTTTTGTGTTGTGTGTGTTATTATTACAATCAAATTATTACAAACGAAGTTTATTCTTCATGATAACAGTGCTCTCTCTTGTACCCCTGGGTTAGACTGACTAGGCATTGTTCTATTTGTTCTTTTGTCCGTCACATGTGTTTCTGTAGTTTCCACAAGCAGCGATTCAGAAGCAGAGCAGTTTTTTGATTTTCTTATGTTTGGTCATTTATTTCATGATTCCTTTGTGTTGTTGCTTCTGACTTCTGCCTTGGAACAACCAGGTATGACTTCATTAATGCTGTTCATCAATTCAAATTATTTACATATTGTCAGTACTAGTATTTGGTTTCGGAATTTTTTTTTTTAAACTATGTTGCTATTTTATCAGTCAAGTTTAAATCTGGCTGTGCTCAACTTGTTCCTTTAACCTTTTGAGGGTTAAACACATCTTAGTATCCCGGGCAGGATGGCAGCATGTCCGTATAAAATATATCAAATTGGCGGATTTCTATTCTATCAGGTTGTGTTTTTGTTAGTTTTGTTTGGGAGATACTTCTCAGAAGTTCCCAGCTTTTCCTGGGGTGATGATGTGATCTGGAGAGGAAGCTTTGAGTATTAAGATCTAAACGTGCAATTTATTTGAAGTAGGTTCTGTCTTACATTTTCTGACTAGTTTTTATTTGATGTAATGATTGAATTGTCGGTTGTTTCAGCTGAGTTGACTATTTTTATTACCAAATTCAAAGTCTCTGGAGTATGTCCTCCGCATGTTGTTACTTTTGGTTTAATTAATGTTTGGATTTTAGAAGTTCCCTGATTACGAAGTCAGCGAGAGAACAAACATCAGGGAGAGAACATCATGGACCCTTTTCAGTAAAATTTATTTCAGATTCACCACCTAAACCCATCCACTAAAGAGGCTTTACATGTTGTACTTTTGAAATGGTATTTTACAAGATACTGTGGTTGTACTAACTGAATCAAAGAAACTCACTGTACTGTAATATTAACATGACATTTCAACAAGAAAACATGTGGCATTGCTTATTTATCACTCAGTTTGTGTTATACAGTCTAGAACATAGATCCAGTGTGTGTGATTACATCCATACACACGTTCCTCTGACAAATGTATTTACACACTCC
>OMNM01065173.1:42103-54250 GCA_900302745.1 Parablennius parvicornis | reverse complement strand
AGATAATAGAATAGAATAGAATAGAATAGAATAGAATAGAATAGAATAGAATAGAATAGAATAGAATAGAAAGACTTTATTAATCTAGGAATCATTAAAAGAGACTGCACGTTAGCGTGGCAAGTTGTGTGTGGTGGGCTGATGGAGGTGAGGCAGTGTGTTGGCCAGCTGAGGCAGTGTGGTGGGCTGATGGAGATGAGAAAGTGTGGTGGCCCGCTGGAGGTGAGGCAGTGTGGCGGGCTGATGGAGGTGAGAAAGTGTGGTGGCCCGCTGGAGGTGAGGCAGTGTGGCGGGCTGATGGGGGTGAGGCAGTCTGGTGGCCAGCTGGAGGTGAGGCAGTGTGGTGACCAGCTAGAGGTGAGGCAGTGTGTTGGCCAGCTGAGGCAGTGTGGCGGGCTGATGGAGATGAGAAAGTGTGGTGGCCCGCTGGAGGTGAGGCAGTGTGGCGGGCTGATGGGGGTGAGAAAGTGTGGTGGCCCGCTGGAGGTGAGGCAGTGTAGCTGTAACCTGGTGAGGTGAGGCGGTGTGGCGGGCTGATGGAGGTGAGGCAGTGTGGCGGGCTGCTGAGGCAGTGTGGCGGGCTGATGGAGGTGAGGCAGTGGAGCTGGACCCTCCTGCAGCGAGGTCAGAGAGTAAGTCGCCGTTCAAGTTGCACATCAACTCAGACGATGGCTCCCACCCACTCCGGGACATGGTGGTCAAGCAGAGCAGCACACTGAGTGCAGGAGTCGATTTTCAAGAAGTCATTACAGCCCGAAGCCAGAAAAACTTTCCAGCTCCTCCAACAGAGCGTCAGACACTCAGTCAATAGCCGAGACCTCTGGACTTGAATCATCCCTTTCAGCATCTTCATAACCACTTAATTATTTATCATTTATATTCTCCACTGAGCAATAACTTGTACAGTAAGCTGTGCTCTGCTCTGGTCTGCATTTACAGTATGTGCCACTTTTCCTGCATAACTTCTGTTCACTTCTGTTCACTTGGTAATTTAAGTTTTCTAGCACTTCAACACATTTCTGCATTTTTCCGAGAGCATGCTTGTACATTTGATATATTTTTCAAACAAAAGCCACTTTTCTCATAATTATTATTGAAGAATTAAAATAAAAATAAGTTAAGGAATAAGTTCCTTATACATTTACAGACCTGTGACATAATCCAATTTTATTTGGATGCTCATGTTGTTAGATTTTTCCTTTTTTGGTCTCTTGTGTTCTTGATGTCACACATTCGTTTGACCACAAATCATTCGATCTTAAAATCCTTGCTCCCATCATTTGAAGGACCAAACACAGTGTGACATATGATCACGCAGCAAAAAGACAACTTAGGGTCTTTTAATAATAATACATTTTATTTCAATGCGCATTTCTGGGCACTCAAGGACACTGTACAATCAGTAAAACGGCATTAAAAACAGACTTTTGATTGTGTAAAGAGTCCAAATTAACCACCAGAGGAACATGTCAAAAGCCCCCAGCATTGAATTTAAGTTTTTTTTTTTTTTTTTTTTTTTTTTTTAGATGAGTGCATACCACTACAATTTATATGTCATTAATTTTAAATAACATGTCATACAGTGGAAATTGACTTAATTCTCTGCCTAAAATCTGCCACCAAGTTTGTCACAAAATTCTGGCCCAAAAGTTCTGCAATCATGTTGATATTGTTCTAATTGAGAAAACAATTACTCCAAGTATTACTTGCGAAAAAAACAGCTTGCATAAAAATGTAGACATAATTTACACAGATAACAGGAATCTTGCACAGCCAAAACATATTAAATCTCATGTTAATGTTAATTAAGTGAAATGTTGGAATGTTGGATGGTAAAACGAAGTGATGTTGCTGTGTTTTTGATTGTCTTGAGAGATTTCTTGATAAAGCATTTTACAACCGAGTTCTACCATCTGAAAGTCAGTAGGACAGCTGCAGTAAATGTCTATTATGAATTTCACTTCACACGTTTCCGTCATTTCTCCAGCCTGTTATCCAATAGATGGGCCTTCATTGCACCAGTGCACCCTGGGAGTGCCCACAGAACTCAGCTGCATCGCCGCACTGCACGGGATCAATAACACTAAAGTAAATGTTTAAAAATGACTCAAATAAGGCGGCGTCGTTTGTTTTCAGCCAGACACTAAATCTATTGTTTCTAATCTGTTGGCGCAGAATAGGCCTGGATTTGTGTTTAAGAGAGTCTGCAGAGAGGCGTGGATGTGCTGTAGCTTTAATTAGGTTTGCTTTACTTAGATCTCGGGCTGCTCTTCCTCTCTCCCTCTCTTTAATTAAAGATGCACCATCTTCCGTCTGCAGCCAGCTCACTGCAGGAGATACAGGGGGGAGTAGGTGTGTCTGGATATACTGAAAAGTTGGTTTATATGCAATATGCAACAAAAAACAACTTATTTAATTCTTTTCCACCATGTTTACTTGGCAAAACTCGAAGTTAAAGATATCCTGTTTCCACTGACCTTCTTTAGAATATTTAACGACATAATATTAGCAAAAAGTTCAAGTTTATTCATTTCAAAACTCTCTAAGATGGGAAAGGTATTTTGGATGTGAGGTACAAACAAACGTCTTTATTGCAAATAAATGTGGGAAGCACATCTTCCTTTTCTGGCCAAGTTTCTAACTGTCAAAAAAGTTACACACTTTTTTCACTCAGTTATTGTACTTTGCTCTTCCAGCCAAAGTATTGTATGAGATTCTTAAAGATCTGGAGAGATTGCATCAGAGAGATCAGTCAGATTGCCCTGTTGAAAGTGCACGGCCTTGCAGTCTTCAGGACACAGCGTATGAGAAAATATCACGTAGCCACATGGGAAGACTTCAGAAATCAGTTTCACACTGTAAATCAAGAAATGTAACAGCCACATTTACTGTGCAATTTTATGTAAAAATGGCTGATAATCCACCAGTGTTGGTCCATTTTTTAGCTTCTTTCTGGGAGACGTGTGATCCTCCATACTTTTATAATTTTATTAAAAGTTTTATCAGTCACGAGTGAACGAACCCACAGAATCTGTGACATGTTAATATGAATTTGGGCTGTCACAATATACATTTAATTTTGGTATCAAATAATGATATTGTAACATCTCAGGAATGAGCACAATATAATATCATCTGAACGTCTCTATACAAGCCCTTCCTCTCTTCACAGGCGTGAAATTATCTCTGAAACACAAGTTTCTAACAAAATGCAAAGTGAATGTATCCTCCAAAGAGGTTACTACAAACCTCTTCGCCCATCTTCACCTACTTCCTCCTGAGAAGAGACTTAGTTTCATGAACATTGAAGGTTTGTGTTACAGTGAGTGTTTAGCGTTAAAGAGAAATACTCTGTGCATCGGTCAGGCCAAGTGATCTGCACTGTTGCACACTGGTGAACAGCCAGCAGCAACCTAGCTCATATGAATGATAGCCACAGGGAAGTCCTGCAAACTCCATACAGAAATGTCCCCATTGGGGAAGTAAACCCTGTGAACCATTGCATTGTTGATTGTATTTTTGATTAGTAATATTAATTTGAGAAACCACCACCCTGTAAATATATTCATACATATTGAATTCTTTGATAAGACGGATTAAATGATGTACATGTTTATACATCAAACATCAAACATCTACCAGCAATATTATCCATGTATATTTAGAAATTCAAAATACACCGCGTGTTCAAATGTTTGTACATTTGTTTGAAAATTCCAGATTCTTACTTCACATTAATTGAGAGCACATTCAAAGACAATTCATTCATGACAAAATGACATTGCGAACAAAACATAGCAAGATATTAGGTGTGTTTACTGTTACCCGCTAAAAAATTCAAATGTTTACCAGAGAAATCATTTAAAAACTCACTAACCTTGGTGAAAGTGTAGAAACAAATTTTGATAAAGGTTAAAAGTATGTGCATGCCAAATGTTCATACAAAAATTGTCAACATTAAAGCACAATGCAAATCATTAAAAAAAAAGTTCAAACAGTTTGAAATAAACAAGTGGGGTTGGGGGACTGACGTCGTGCAGTCATGTAAGCAAGGAAGGAAGCCCGTTGTCAGCAAGTGGGTGGGGGGTGGTGGTGCACCGACATGTATGAGCACCCCGGGGGGTGGGGGTTTTGCCCAAGGCGGATAACTACCCAGGTCCACCACTGCATCCACGGCTATTTTTTTCAGCATTATTGATTAGAAGGATTGAAATTCATAGTATATCTGACACATCTGGAAGGATTTTTAAGTGTATTTGACACAAAAAACGTAATCATTGGCAGCGGACCAGAGTGCAAAACAGGGGCGCATCATGCACCGACTCAGAATAATGTCTTGTATTGTATTTCTGAAAACAAATAATCGGATCAGAATCAGAATCATTTATTGTCATTGTACAAGTACAATAAAATTTCTTTTCAATGCGTAGATGGAAAAGAAGACAACATGAGACAAATAGTAATTATATATGGATATATACTAGAAATATGAAACATATATAAAATACCAATTTGAAATAATATATAAAATTGCATTGTACAGGATATATTTTCTCCAAATCTCATCCATGGACGAGTTATCCACTGAGGGTGCTGTCTGTGGACAAGTTGTCCGGTGTGTGTCCACTTACACTGCATCAACAACAATGTTATTTGCCGTCTTGTTGGTTAACGTGTGTCATTTAGTGTTTCACAGTGTGCTAATGTGATTATTGAGGCCTTACAGCATGTGAATAACAGCCACAGATCAGCACTGCTCAAATCAAACCAGGCCATTAAATATTCTTTTTAGCCAAGTCTCCTTTTGAAGCTTAAATTCATAAAAAGAGCCAATTTGTTAAAGTCTCTGCTGGACAGCGCCGACTGAAGCTCACCAGACACATATAGCAAGTATTATTGCGTAATTTCAATGAGGACTGACTGACAAATAATCGCATTTTGGGGTAAATATAGCGTGAATCAAACTGTTACCCACTCGCCTCCTTTTGTAACACGCAATTTAACTGAAGCTCCCAAATTACATGTAAAAGAAATCTGTCAGGCACAGTATTTTGGGAAATGTGTGAAAAGAGGAAATTAGCATTTCCACGTCCACAGATAGAAAAGAAGAGCTTTTGTAATGTCCACAAATAAAAGGCAGGTATTGCTGGCTGCTCCAGTGAGAGGTGATCTTTGTTTACGTGCCCAGCAACTGTTTATGATAATTACCACCGTCCCCAGTTGACAGGAGGTGAGGGGTCACAAGCGGCTAATGGGCTCACAATAGCTTCTTTGTACTCAACAAGCTGCAACAGTTGTTCCTCGAGTTAACATGGCAGCAAAGAGACACAGAGTGGAAACGCTCCAATAATAAAGAGATGGTAAATCATGACAGTGCGTTTCAGCTGGGAAATCCCAACTCCTAATAAGAAGAAAGATATTATCATCACACATACAGGGTTCTAGTTAAAGTCAGTATTATCAAGGCCTGTTGCAATGTACACAATATGGAAATACATTTATAGCAACAAACTCTTTGTTAAAGAAGTTTGCTGATTTATTCTCAACTGTAATGACAAACCAGTCGAGCAAAAAGCAAAACACTAAGATTTTTGACCTTTCCAGATAAAAGATAGCAATCGTGGGAAAAGCATGACTATATCTTTTGTCTTGGCTCCAAATCGGTAGTCCTACATCACACTGTGAGATCAATTCAGGGATGACATCATCATTGCTTCACCTGTGTTAGTGCTGTAAGAGACTCAAAATATGGAGTTTCAACACCACTGTCCCAGTCCCCGTTTACACAACAATGGTCAGGTTAGGGTTAGGGTTAGGGTCATGACACCATGGGGGAAACTTTGTTCTGATTGGCCAGCTACTGTGCATGCGCAGTAGCAGCATTTTCAGAAAGTGATTCAGAGCTCTGTTGTCATGTAAACCAAAACAAAATGGTCATTTTAGTTCTTGTGTAAATGGAGCCAATTTTCACTGACAACACAATGAAACTTCTTTTACCGTAACTGTGTTTGCAATTCTGCAACACTAGTTGCTTAAATAGCTCAGTGGGAACTTACAGTAACCTTACAGTAACCTTGAATTTATTCATCTGTTGCTCAGCAATAGGCTTCAGTCACCTCTGTGGTTTGGTGTTAACAAGCAAACCACACAGCCTTTCCACATGAAATAGAGCATGATGATAACTTCTGTTGGAGGAATTCAAAAGTGTCTCATTTATTGGTTATTTCAAAAGAATTCTTCGTTTGTTCAGTATCTCCTCTGAAGGACTGCTGTGACACAAAGGCAGCCTTCATTAAAGAGAGTTTGTTGTTGTTTAGCTAAGGCCAATTCATATTCCATAAAAACAAGAAGAAAGTTTGGCGCTCGCGGGTTTTGTCGAACAAATCACATAATTTTCTTCGGCCAGCTGTACCCTTCAGAAGAAATTTTGTTTGGATGTGCCAACCATCGGGTCTGAAATATGTCATTGAAGTTCTGCGGGGTGGCCTGAAAACTTGTGTGACTGGTCAGATTTTTCTTGTTTACCTCTGGACACAAGTCCACAACAGTGCAGCACACTGTCCAGCTTACTCAGTGTATCAATCATTTTTTAATCTATTTTAGCAGCTGTGAGCTCCAAAGCTTGGTAGCATGGATCATGGATATGAGTTAAGGTGATTCCTCTGAATTCACTTGGGGCTGTCGGCTTCAGCCAAAACCTGCGGTTTGAACTATAAAAACCGAGCGAACATTGCAGCCCAGACACAAACTTTCTTTTTCATTACTTTCTTTTTTTTTTACTGAAACAGTTCAGCTAAACTCATTTCTGAAAACATTTGAAGCAAGAAATTAGCTGTGCAGTTAAAAAGTTTAAATGCCACCTCAGAGAAGTGTACCTGCTATAAGGGGGCGTGGCCTGCTGTGAGGGGACATGGCCTGCTGTGAGGGGCGTGGCCTTCAAGTTTGACAGGTTCTTCTCGCAGTATGAAATGTTCTGCAAAACAAAAAAAATTTTGGGCAGCTGGCTGACATCACTGCCAAACTTTCTTATTATTATTCTGGGAGCATGCACGAGCTTTGACAATTATTGTGATGAAACGTGGATTGTTTTATCCACATTTCATTGCTGAATATATGTTACTAAAAGTGAGATTGCACATTATTATGAGTGTTTTCTTCAACTTGAATCATGGTGTCATCACTTCAACATCAAACGCTCATCAGAGAAATTTGACCTGCCGTTGACCGGTTTGCCTTTGCGTGGAATCTTTTATTGTCAAGTGTGTTTGTGAGCTCCAGATTCAGTTACATCAAAGAGGCGTTCTTAAACAAAGTGGACAAATTGATTCAAATGCACTTCAGCTGGAAGGAGACGCAGTTCAACAATAGTTCTGCGTCCCATTGCAGAGGAGAACACGTCAGTAGTGAGTTTGATTCGAAGCTTTCCTCTTTGAGCAGAGCTCGAGTTGGACACACAATAGATGAATAACTGTAGAGTCAGTATGTTCAAGAGTGAAAGGATAAAAACTCATTTATGGAATACTACCTATGCACATTTGATTAAACACACACACACACACACACACACACTCATCAAGTGCATCAGGCAGAGGGAAATTTGATCAGAATCAAGTGAATCCAATTTGTTGTTGACGGTACCTGATCCAGGTCATGAGCTCCACTGTGTCCGGGTCGTAAAACTCCCTCAGTTCAGAAAGTTCCTCCATCAGCTTCGGCCAGAACTACGGGAAAGAACAACGTGGAGTTGAAGCCGAGTAAGAGAAAAGATAAGATCAGACTTTATTAATTCCACATGGGGAAATTCAGTAAAAAAGAGTAGTTTACACAACAACCATTTCAAGTGAAAAAGCAAAACTTTTGTAGTTTTGAGTGTCTGTTTACACGGTTACAACTGTGTTCGGAACCACTGAAAACACAATTTTGAACTTCCTGAAAAAGTCTCCTTGTTGACGACATGAACGGTGCACATGTGCAACATGGTTGTAGTAACTAGTTCTCCTACACATGCTCAGTAGACTCCCAGTCCATATTCTTCTGGACTTGGTATTTTTATAGTTGACAGTCACTGTAATACCAATCCAACTTGGTTGTCTGTCCATACGAATGTCTGTGTATTCATCTTGTTAATTGACTAATGTTAATTCAAACAAATAACTGCGTCAACAAGAGGCCTGGCATGCTAACTACATCATTTTCACTGTTCCTGCCATCGCTGTGGAAACGAAAATCGTTTTCAGAATGTTGCTGACTAAACATGAAACTTTTCTGAAATCGATGAATTTTCACTTGAAACGTGGCCGTGTAAACAAAGTTTAAATATCTGCACCATGCAAACAGCTTCAATCCAGTAGGCTAAACAAACAAAACAGGGAAACCATCATCTCATCTTTCTGTTATGCTCCCATTGCTTGTTTTTATTTTCCTGCTTAACGTCCATTTAGGCCATTTTGCTTTGCTCTTTCCGCTCTGTAACGGGCCGTGGGAACCTTCTGGGGCTTGGTAATGAGACCTCCAGTGCAGCGATAAACATAAAAACCCACAGAGAAGATGGCATACCTTGTAATACAGGCAGCCGATCATCACCAGAGGAACGCCGTATCTGACGAGCCTTAACTGCAAAGTGAGAGACAAAGAAAAGGCAATAATGAAATGGAGATGGCGATATAACCACCACCACCACCACCATCACCCCCCACACACACACACACAAACACAAAAATATAAAGGACGAAGAGATGACAACGAGAGCAGTTCTGCTTCGAGGATTAGTCATCTGATCTCTGCTGTCATGTCAGGACCACAGTGACACCTGGTGGAAACTTTGAGAACTTCACCAGCTTCACTTTAAATTAAAGTTTACATCATTTCACTGGATTATAGTTAGAAACATGATTGGAATTTGAGGGCATTGATGTTTTGCAGTTGTTAAAAAACTATTTAAAAAAAAACTACTTAAATTCTGCACTGGCTGCCTGTGTGTCAAAGTATAGACTTCTAAATCTGACATCTGCTATATAAAGATTTGAATGAAATCTGAATTTGAATGAAATCCAGCTGAAATACAGATTTATTAGGAGGCTATGAAACATCCAGACCTCTCAGGTCTTTGGGAACAGGTTTACTGAGTGATCCAGAGTCAAAGGAAACAAGGTGAAGCAGCTTTTAGTTCCTACACCTTTCACACCGTAGAACAAAGCTCCTGCTCACCCACACACACTTTTTTTCACCATCAAAAGTCAAAGTTAAAGTCAGTTTTATTTTCTACTCCACGTAGTAGAATTGAAATTCTGTCCCACTTTCCATCACATGGTGTAAACATGTATTTCACCCAAAAAATAAACAATGTAGACCAGATATTTAGCCCAATAGAATAACGATAAACAATCACCCAATAAGAATAGAGTACCCAAAAAATATCCAGATATATATCAATTGAATATGTTACTAATAACACTAAATTTAACTAATAAAACTAATAAGAATAAGTAATCACCCAATAACAATTACTCATTCAATATATTTAAACACTATTATTTGCTCAGACTTTCTAATAGATTTTAGTTTTTTTATTACCTTTATCTAATAGTTATTTATTCTCCTTTTTATGCCTTTCCTAATCACCTTGTTACAACATATTCCACAATTTCTTTGCAGTCTTTGAATTGTCTTGTGTCTGAATACTACTATAGTGTTAAACTTGGCTTAAATGAACAGTTTGTGAAACTTCAAAAGACAAAAAACTATTCAATAAATTATTCAATAATATAACCTGTTGCTTTTCAAGTAGGGCACAATTCAAAGAAGAGATGTTGAGATGTAAGGAAAAAAAATACTTGCGGAGGAGTAAGTCAATTCACAGGGCTGTGAATGTCACACAATTTAAATGTAGGGTTCATTTAACATTCAATTTGACTTTATTACATTAAAATCACATTATCCAGAGGATTCTACTGAGTGGGAAAAAAAATAAAAGATGCTTTTAAGAGAATAAATCAGATTAACCTCCTCTTAATGTTTCTGATCCTCTTATGAAAAGTCAAACTTTCTATTATACTTGTTTCTCTTTATATTTCATGGAAAAACTCCTCACTTTTAACCTCTTAACTGTGGAAGTTCGCTTTAAATTACCTTCTACTAGTTAAAGAAACAACACAGATTTGATTTTACAATGTTATTAATTCACAATTATTTCAATGAGCTTTAAAATCAGAATCTAAAGGTGAGGGGAAATTGAGCGAGTTGCACGCTTGAATCTCTTTAATCAAAGAGCGGAGTCTACTGCACCTGCTAAAAGAGTTTAATCTATTAATACTCTACAAACATGCATATTTAGCTAGAAGTTCATTAATAATAAACAAGACCTTCCAGACACATTTCACAACTGTTTCCTTTTATTGCCAGATGTTCACTTCACCTTAACGAAGGAACCAAGACTTTCAGTTTTCAATGTGTCGTACCTCCAAACATAAACTATATATCAAATGTCATGGACCCAAACTCTAGGACTCTCTAGACACAAATCACTGAAGCTGCTTCTCTCTTTGTCTCTTGTTGACTCAAAATTATTTAATTATCAAGTTCAAATAGTATCCTGATGACTCTGAGTTGATATGCTGTGTGGTTTAGGTCGGTGCTCCCCAGAGAGACAAACTATTACCATCGTAAACGTCTATGATCTCCCACCTCCAACACAGCCTGGATAACTACAAGGATGTTGAAGGAGCCTCATGACACTCTATACGTGAAATACAGTTTTGTTGTTATATTCTTCAACGATGAGTTCCTTTCCTCTGAAGATAAACTCTGTGGGTTCACGCTTGGTCTCGGGGGTGTTTAAAGGACTGGTGCTGCTTGAAAACCTTCCTTCTCCAGTTTTTCACCACAAAAGATTCATTCAGCTCTAATGTTGTCCATTGTTTCGATAAAGCCATATTCTACATTTATAACTCTCTTGGTAACTCTCTCTCTCTCTCTCTCTCTCTCTCTCTCTCTCCCTCTCTACCTTTCTCATTCTCTCTCTCTCTTATTTGGTGCTATATAAATAAAGCTGAATTGAATTGGTACTCTAATTCCCCTTTTAGCTGATTCATCTATCTGTTCAGCCTGTTGCTTCTTCATTTACCCTACTACTGCGACTTCGCAAGCTCCCATTTGTCTATATTGTAGACACTTTTTCATAATATTTTTTATTATATATTTTAAATAAATGATACACATTTTTTTGGTAAATGCTTAAACTTAGTAGTTTCACAACATAAATGAATTAAATGCTGACTTATCAACTCCTTTGCTAATTCCCTCTGCTTGTTGTTCCTTCATCCTTTCTAATTTTTGTCATTACGTTAATGTTTATTTTGTGATACAAGCCCGTAGGGTTTCTTTCCTTTCCTGCACAGTTTGTTTTCATCTCCTTGTAATTCTGTAGTTTATTCAGATTTTGTGCAAATAAAGGGGAAAAACAACCCTGAACGGTAGCCGAGTATGTGCAGAGAAGTTGGATTGGAACCCCGGGCCAGAGACGATCAAGTTGACCATCTTTTTTTTCCCACTCAGTAGAATCCTCTGGATAAACTGTATTTGACCAAGGTGCGCTCTTGTGTGCGCAGCCGGCGGCCAGCAGCTCCACACCGCAGTCAAACTAGATATTTGCCAGCAGGCCGGAGTTAAAATGTGCGTTGGCTCATGTGGGAGTCGTGTGCAGTGAAGTTACAGACCGGGTGAGTCTGTGTGGAAGCGCTACCAGAGTTCTGCTGCTGCAGCGGATGGTGTTGAGAAGCAGCGTCCACAGCTCGGTCCCACACACACCATACGCTGCCACCACACACATGTGGCCCGTCCAGATATACTTCATCCTGTGTGGAGAAAATAAAGAGTCAAAAAAATTTAAAAATCTCACCTGGAGCTAAAAGATAAATCTGCATTCTTCAGACTGAAGAGAATACACAGCAGGTAAAAAAGCATCTCTTTAATATTAATGCCAGAACTTTTTTTTTTATGTCTCCTCCAGCCAGTAAAGTCCATTAAATTCAAACAAAACCGGCAAGCTGGACTCGTTAAGGGCTGGAGACGGGCTGAAATGTGTTTGTGTGGTTGGACCTGATTTAAGAGGGGGAACGCAGCATTATTAAGTTCTGATCCGAGCACATG
>OMNM01065173.1:27866-41025 GCA_900302745.1 Parablennius parvicornis | reverse complement strand
GAGTGAGCAAGCTCGGGGGGTTGCTAAGGCTGCCAAAGCCTCCTACCGGTACCAGTGGAAGGTGTACCGAGGTTCCTTGACTCCTGGGTTAGGAGCTTATAGTCCAGTAACCTGCGGCTTATTGTCCAGTGCGGCTTATATATGTACCTTTTTTTTCTTCTTAAATTTTGCGATTCAGGTGCGTTCTATAGTGCGGGACTTATGGTACTGCAGAATAATTTACATTCATATTGTTGGATAATTTTCCTTCTTAAACTTCCAACAACATCATGTTCTGTACAACTCAAACTTCGATTATTGGATGTTTTCAAGTGAAAATGCAAAACTTTCATTGCATTTGACCACTAATATGCAACTTTTTGAATACGGCTCTCAAGGAACTTTTTGAAAATGCTCCATCTTCCAGGAAACGTTTCCGAAACACTGCTTCTGGTCATCATGGCTATAGTAACTAGTAATCAGAATAATGTTCCCTAGAGTGTCATGACTTTCAGTCCATATTCTCCTGGGACTTGGTAGTTTTATAGTTGACAGTCGTCTGTCCATACGAATGTTTGTGTACTCCCATTGTTAATGTTTAGAGCAGATTCTTCTCTGCTGCATGTGTGTATGTGGTTTCATTACAAAACAGCAAAAAATGTTTCAAGAGACGTCAAAGTTAGTTTAGGGAAAGAAAACCTTTTGTGTTATATTAGATCTCTCATTTGTTTGTGTTAACAGAAGTCATTTTTCTTCCAGCAAAGTGAGATGATCTGTGATTTCCCCTGTTTCTGGGTTGTAATTATTCTAAAATGGGATTATGAGCGCTCCCTGTTGCATGTGAATGTCTCAGTTTTGTCACACTTTATGCAACCTGCCTTTCTGGAGGGATTGGAACGATCACAGCGATGATTCAAGTCCTCAAACTAAAAGAAAAAACGAATGAGAACATGGAGAGAAGAAAAATGTGGAACCAGTTTGTTTGTTTTTGTTTTGGGCACTTTGTTCAAAACCAGGCTCTTTGCCCACGAAACAGGTTTTGATTGTCATCAACACAGGAGGCTTATATAAACCATTTCTGTGAAAACTATCAGTTAGCAGCTAACGGGGCTAGTATACGCGTTAAAGCTCATGTGATTAAGAAACAACCATGTATTTCATTTTAAATCTCTGGGGTGTGTTGCTCTGCTGCGTAGATAATTGTAAATGCTCCACCATCGTTTTTAATTAAAATTTTTTCTGTGAGCAGAGGACAGCTATGCTATCGCTATGCTATCGTCATGAGTGACAGTTCGTGTGGCCAATCAACGTGCACCTAACATCCGTATCAGTCAAAATCTCACGTGTACTCTAACAAGAGGAAATTGCAGGATGAAAAAGGGTCAGAGGGAACTCCATGTGTGATTTGTTTCCTAATTAATTTTGAGAATTGATTTAAAGACAATTTAAAGGAAGACAGGATACGTGACAATACCAGCCGATGACTCCTTTAATGAAGATGGTGTGTAATGGACGTGCTACAAGAGTGAATATTTAAATGTAAGCTCAATTATTTTTGTATGTTATTTAACTTGTATTTTTTGTTATAAATTTCATTTGTGTTCTCAATCATTTAATGTTTTTATTTTACTTTTGAGAAAATCTGGCTTGCATTCACAAACCATCAGTGATAGCACACCTAGCTAACAAATAACTTATAATCTATAGAATTGCCTTTGATTTCTCTGGTTAATAGCATTCATTATTAATATAAAAGGGAAAAAAGCTGATCATTCTTCTCATAATCACCATAATTTCCTTGACACTTCTGACAAAGAACCACGACTCAAAGCCAATTATAATTCCATGGTGGTGAATTGTGGACGTCAGGCGCAGCAGCGTGTGATCAAGAGCTTCACATGCACCCGGCATGGGAAACATACTAATGACGCTGGCCATGAAAAACACTCGACATTTACAAATGAAAGTCTGAGCCGGAGAGAGTTGTTGTGTTGGAGATTACAGCTGTAAAACCTGTGAGGAGCGATCATGTTTCCCACATCGCAGAATATCTGGAAGGTTCTCCAGATTTGCTTGTGTTGTTTCAGACTATCGACAAGGAGCAGGTCTGTGTGTAAAACATATTCAATGTTCTCATTAACGAATTATTCTCAAGCTAATTTTCTAGTGCTTTACAAATGACGAGTTTCTATTTGCTACATTTTAAGGTTTGAAGTCATGTGAAAATAAAGTTAAAATGCATCGTTTTTGGGTGATTGTTTAAGAAATGTTTCTAATTTACACATCGACATTTTAAAAACGATGTCCGTTTACACTGAAACAGAAGAAATGATAAATGCAGCAGGGAACAATCTGCTCAATCTGTTTCAAGAGAAAACACATCATAAACATTAACAATGGGGGTATGTCCTTATTGTCTCTCATTATCTATCGACTTTCCTTAACCCTGTGGATCATGACGTTAGGAGAATTCACGTTGGTGAGACAGTCGGACCGCATTTTAACTCGGTGACATCATAATTATCCAACGGCAGCACATTTTAGTGACCTCTGCTGTGGTGAAAAAATAAGAAAAACAAAAAGCACATTTCTACCAATTTCACCCATCCTCTAACCACTGATATAAACTCAAATATCACAAGGTTTGAATTGAAAACAAAGAAAAAAAGGCTGCCAGGCAATGAGGAATTAAAGTGAAATTAAAGAACGTGACATTGGGAATGGTTGCACACAGCTTCCACTCAGAAATCAACATTAGTCCAAAATAAGTACAATACTGTGAAATTGTTGTAAGCATAAAAATGTACAACTGCACAAAGCTCCTAGGTGAATGAAATATGTTGAATAAAGTATAATGTGGCTAGAAATGTCTCTGATCCCTTTTTCTTGAACAACAGATTCTCTGTTTTATATCAAGTACAATCTCATAATATACTGTACATATAACATACACACACATCAGTAAACACTGACATGTCTATTTTACTGAGTTTATTTTACATCTGCATAAAATTCATAGTTGGGATCTGGTTTTAGACGATTTATAGTTGTTCAAGGCAGATTATTGCTTGGTAACACATGATCTGCTCCCTTTTTAATCATCAAGAGTGTCCATGATGAGCGAGTCCCTTTAAATATTGTTGCCGCAAGGAATTATAGGGCAGCATGAGCTCGCCTCCTTTGCTAAAGGATCAATTAGTGTTTCCTAGGCTAAAGGAGATAATAAAGGAAGCAATGAGCCTCCTTTCCTTTGCTTATTGAGATTTCGGACGTTCCTTATGTTGGCCGCCGCTTAAACAATTCCGAGGTTAAGGAAAAGTTGATAGGACAGGAGAATTCGGACGTACCTTGGGAGTTCACGGACATTCATATGGACAGATGACCATTATGGATTGTTATTACAGTGAATGTCAACTATAAAACTACCAAGTCCCAGGAGAATATGGACTGGGAGTCATGACACTCTGGAGGAAATATTGTTCTTATTGTCCAGCTACTTAGCATGTGCACAACCACTAGTTACTATGGCCGCGGTGACCAGGACCAGGAGTTTCAGAAAAGTTGCAAAAGTGCAGCCATTTGTGTCTTTTGAAGATTTTCTTTAAAGAACTAGCCAGGTTGTATCAAATCTTCACAACAGTGTTAATCCACAATCCAGACATCTATGTCTCCAGGAGACAATGCTAACAATGTGTGATCATTACACACACATTCCTCACATTGGAAACACAGAATGTCCACCTTGAAAGAGGAGAACAAGCTGTTACAACATGTCTGGAAGCATGTCGGGAAATGTGAAAATTAACAAGCACATGAGGAGATCTTTTCATGTAAGTCCACTTACTCATACACATCTCCTTGGTGTATTTTTAGATTTTTGGTTTTGTTTTGTTTTTTCCAACAAGTAAGTAAGGTCAACGACATACACAATGCAACAAAGCATAGATAACAATTTTTGTCAACTTATTTTGTCAATATCACAAAACACAGAAAAATAAACCATTTTCGTCAACCTATTTTGTCAATGTGACAACATACTGACTCATAATTTGTGATTGAAGGGTTTAGGCTGAAGTTATACTTATTTTGCCTATCCTTGTACATAATACAAGGAAAGCTTCTACAATTGAAATAACAAAAACAAAAACAGTTCTTTCTTAAAACTGATTACAGCAACATCAATTTCAGAGAAGACTTGCATTTTTAGGGGGAATTCGAAAAAAACTAATTTTAATCGTCCTTTACAGAACACAGTGAGTTTTAGTATTGTCATCCCTGAGGTTGATATTTTTCAAAAATAGTGAGCTTAAACTGCCTTTTAAATGCTTTAAGCGTAATTAATCTTTTTTTTTAAATTATGGTTGTTCCATAAATAAGCCACTCCAACAGATACGCATCTACTTCTTAAAATTTGTTCCTGCCTTATTTTTAACAAAAAAAAAAACACTACCTCTGAGGCTGTATAAAGTCTCTATCTTTGAACGTCGTCTCGATATAAGGTTGAAGGTTAAAATGATGCATCGTATGCATCATAGCTAGTGTGTTAGAGTTGACAATACCTTGTATTTCTTATTTCTTCCACATGACAGAAATAGGATTTGATGAAGCATAAAAGTCAGCTTGATTTATGAGTCTACTGGCCTTCTTTTGAACTAAAAGAAAAAGATCAATGTTTGATTTGTAATTATGTCCCTATATTTCCACACCATAACTCAGATATGGAAGACTGAGGGAGTTGTACAATAGGCAGACTGAAATTTGATCTAATACTGATCTAATTTCACACATTATGCCAATAGTTTTTGCTAGTTTTTGCTAGTCTTAATATTAGTGGAATTACTTTATTTAGGGATGCACCGATATGAAAAATATGGTCGATAATGATTACAGATATTCGTATTGCCGCTAACTGACATTTACCGATATTGTTGTATATCATGTTTTAAAAAAAAATCCCCATTATCAGATTTAGTATATACTGAAATTCAGATGTAAGCAGTGAACTTGAACAATGTTTCTCTGGTTATTTCAGAGCAAAACATGTTTGTTGTACAATATATATCTATGAAGTATGTGAATTGAGCTATTTTAGGAACATATTCATGTCTTATCCATTGCCCTCTGCGTATTGTGTACGTTGGCATTGATTGTGGAAATTGGCACACTTTTGTTTATCAGACAGAAAACCTTTTAAAATGATTCAATCTGGGCGATTCTGTCTATGACAGCTGATTTATCATGCATCCCTACTTATGCTGCCTGAACAAAACTGTTTTTAGCACTGCGTTCAACAGTACATGAGAAACAGTCCTTTGTAAATGGATTTCAATGTTCTTGTGGAGTAAAAAAGACTCAAGAGTTGAACGTTGAATGATCACATGTCCAACTATAAATGGCCTCTCTTCTCTGAGAGGACTCACAGTTGGATGGTGCTCAGTGTTTGAGGGCTGATCAAGGCTGAAGTCGACCATTCAGAGACTTTGTGGAACCCATTTAATGTTAGCATCTGCTCACAAGTGTGCGTAATCGAATGCTTCTGAAGAGGCCCCGTCTGAGAACTGGGGAGGGGGGGCGTGGAGAGAGAACTAACATCTGCCATGCCGACGAAGCTCACCTCATTGTGCTGAAAGCCAGGAGGCCGTAGAAGAGTGTGTGCAACAAATTATAGGCCAACTCTGGGCGGAGAGCCACCACCCGGCCCTCTCCGGCGGCCTTCTTCTCCTCGGCTGACCCTCCTCTGTGACGACTGAGGGAAAAGAAAGGAGAGCCTATCAACAGTGATCCATGAAACATTACAGATGGTGAGACGAAGAAGCCATAAAGGGGGGCGCAGGGTGGAAGCGATACTGTTCAAATTATGATGCTCGTCGTCACAAGCACGTCTGCCTGTCGGAGTGCGCACACGGAAAGACAGACGTCCAAGGGCAGCGGTGTCCCCCGCAGGATTCGGCCTCCCACATCGAATCAGATGGACGCCAGCCGCCATCTGAATACAAATCCAATCTGCGGCTACCATCAACGTGAGAGTGAGTTAACCGGATTAAATTAATTCCCGAATTGGCAAATGGCTCTTTGTTCTATGAGGTTAGTATTCCAGCCTCCACCGGCACGGGACGAGTGGATATGCTAATGTGATTAGTTCAATGCGGCCCCTCACCTTGCACCGCCGGCAAATTAAGCTTTTCAGAGACGGCTGCTGGAAAATTCTGTTTTTCAGAGTGTGAACCAACAATATGGAGCCGGGACACGGCGACGGGGACCTTTTCTCTGTTGACGCCCTACCCCTCGACTCAACGTCTTTGTCATTCTCAGCAAGGGCACAAACTCAACATTTAATCATTTTTTCTCCGACCAACTGCTTACTGTTTCCAGCTGTCTGCAGGGTTTATTAAATACCTGCAGCACCAGATAACAGCAGGATCTACGTGTGACACTCTCACATTCGCGTCCACATGCAGTAACCTAATGTCAGCAGGATTTTTACAAACTATTATAAACGTTGGAGTTTCTTCTCGTGGGAAAACAACCATGTTGTGCGTCTCATGTGGTCCAACAGAAGACTTTATGCTGCCCCCTGGAGGTTCCTAGGTTTTCCACAAGTAGAATGGGAGGCAGAGATTTCAGCTATGAGGCTCCTCTCATGTGGAACTAGCTCCCAGTTTCATTTAGGGAGGCTGACACAGTCTCTACTTTGAAGGTTAGACACAAGGCTTTCCTATTTAATAAAGCTCACAGCGAGCTGCCTCGACCATTTTCCAATCCAGCTGCTGAAGGTTTAGGCCCTTTAGGAAAATGTCATTTCATGTGACCATCATTTTTGTCCGATCATCCACACGGTGCAGAACTTTAGGAGCCTGAAAATAATTTTTTTTTTAAAACAGGTTCCAGAGTGGAGAGGTGTGCAAACAATGCCTCGGCTTTCACGTGTAGACGAACAAGAAGCACATTAGCTGAAAATGCGTATTTCTGTGGGAGTTACGGCACCACCCGAAGGCCTGAAATATCTACTACATCGTTCTGAGCCGTGTTCATAGTGATAGGTGCATGGAAATTTTCTTAAATGACAGGGAGAAAAAAAGATTGCTTTGGTTGGTGTGGACAGGGCCTTAGTCTGGTTGCTCATATGGAATTCTTGTGTTTTTCTCTGTAAAATCGACTTGAAATTACTGTGATGCATTTAGCACTGTAGAAATAAAATCTAATAGAATTTTGGATAAGTCTTGATCATAGAAATGTGCCACAGGTGAAAACCCTGGTTATACACACTTGTGGGCTTTCATATGATAGAACTGCCTTTTTTTTGTCTTTATTTAAACAAATAAAGCCTTTATGTTTTGTAAATTCTATCTTGACTTGAATTCATCTTCCTGTCGGGTCTAAAGGTGAGGCTAACTGAAATTCTACAACTCTTTTAAGAATACGAGGCTACTCAAGGCTGCACAATAATCTGCAAGTTTATCATTACCACAATACTGATCCAATGAAAAAGACCTGACTGCACAACATTATATTTCCATCTGCTGTAGAAGAAAGAGCACACTTATTTCGGAAAATTAACATTAATATCATCTGTTTAAGTGTTTGATTTTATAGCATAATCGCAACATTGCCACATACGTATTGAAATCAGTCGTTCATCAGGAGGAGTTTTACAATTCTGGGGTATAATCTCACTTTCAAACACTTATTTAGTCATAAAACCCTGAAAAGTTCTTGTAATTCAATTAGTGAACTGTGGAAATGAAGCAGTGTAGAACAATGACGAGCTAAAATGACAATATCTGTTGAGGCATGCAGCTGGATTTAGGAAGGTGTTAAAGGGATCAGAGTTCACACATGTGTTATCTATTATGATTTCTTCTGTGGTAGACCGACAAGTGTTTTTAATGTCAATGTGATTGAATTGATAAAGCACAATTTTGAAGAGTTTCATGGTTCTGCACATTTGTGTTCGTCATCGTAATTGTAAATTTCCAATGAATATTCTTTTTGTCCTTCCACACACTGTTTTGTAATTTTCTCATATTTTCACAGGATTTCACATCTCTAAGTACACTTGACGTGAAATAAGTATTGATCTCTCATGTTTCCTCCTCTGGGGATTGAGGTGAGCCACTCGAGTTGTAGGCGGTGCTTTAGGCCCTTGTGTTCAATCTCATGAGACTGCAGTCATCACTTAGGAAGTCATTTGCCATTTGGTTCCCAGCAGGAGGGGTGCTGTGTTGAATTATTCCGCTTCTTTCACTGTAAGCAGCAGCTCAGGCTGCAGCAGCGTGGGACCGCAAATAAAAAAAAAAAAAAAACTCTCTTAACACAATGTAATTAGTCTTTTCAGAATGTGTTGAATCTGGTGGGAAAACATTAATTATTATACTGATACATACCAGATTATTCACATGAAGCAAACCTGGTCAGATTTACTGATGTAGGGACAGAATATAGCAGAGGTGATAATATAATTTCGGTAAATACAAACAATTGTGTAATTGCAGATGATGCCTCCACACTTTTATTTCACAGCACAATTAGATTTGCACACATTTTGTGTAAATTTATCACATTTTTCTATACAGATCTTGTCAGTTTCAATTTGCAGAAAATGAAAGCAAAAGTGCTTGTAAAAACATTTCATCGCAGTTCAGTCGGTGTTTTGTGTTTTACTTACATCGTGCATGTTGATATTGCGATGATAATATTGTGCTAAAGTGTACAGCGCTAGATTATGTCCACCCATCATCTGTGTAAGTGGTGCACAATATACTTCAAATGTAACGTTACTGCATTAAACACCATTGTAAAAAAAAAAAAAAGGGATTGAACTTTGATAAATTGTGTTTTTGTGGATTCATGAGCTGCAAATTCAAAGTGGCAGGATTTAAAATATAGATGAAAAGTGTGATTAATTCACAATTGTGTGATTTTGATCATTCTTATTGATTGAGAATGGTGGCAAAAAATTGAAACTGACAGCTTTGATCGTTTCACACCCAGTGGATTCAAAGCAGGAGGAAAAAAAATCAAGGACAAAAACAACAAAGTAAGGCCCCGTGTCGATGACAACCTTTCAAGTGAAAAAATGTTTTTGCATTTCGTGGTTTCGTGTTTACACTGCAGTGTTTTGTAAATGACGTCCGCTTACATGGAAACAGCAGAAACGTTGAAAACAACATAGTTATCATACTGGGCCACTAGTGGGTGCCGTTTGGATTGTTATTACAGTGACTGTCAACTACAAAACTACCAAGTCCAGGAGAATCTGGACAGGGATTCATGACACTGGAGGAAACACTGTTCTTATTTTCCAGCTACTGAGCATGTGCACAACTACTAGTTACTACAGCCATGGTTCGCTGCAGAGTAGCAGCATTTCCACTATCTACACGGAGACTGAGTCAAAGAATTTTGCAAAAATTCAATTTTGAGAGCATGTTTTTTATGTGAACAGACCCTAAACACAACACAAGTTTAGCTTTTTCACTAGAAAACGTCATTTAAACGGGGCCTCAAACAGCTCTACTTCTGGATTGATGATGGTGGAAACTGCAGAAACACATACTGACGAACAAAACAAAGAAATCAAACAACATTTATAAATTAGAGAAAAGAAAGAGCACTGTTATTTATAATGGCAGATTGCAAAGCACAAAGACTTTCAGGGTTTTGTTACAGGACTTGTCTCCCAGAAATCCCATGTTTCCTTGTCAAAACATGTATACTGGTGTTGGACCAGGCTGGAGCGAGTATAAATTTAAACCTCATGTGATTTAGAAACAACCCTGTATTTCATTTTAAATCTCAGGCTGTGTTGCTCTGCGGCGTGGATGTTTGTAGACGGCACCTCCATTGGTTGATATTTTTATATTTTGTGTGAGCAAAGGACTGCTGTGCTGTTCTAGTGCCAAGATTGACAGTTCCTACAGCCAATCAACACGTGCCTCACATCGGTATCAGTCAAAATCTCACATGTGCTCAAAAAGTGTCAGGATGAAAAAGCGTCACAATGAACTCTGATATCTTCCGAATACATTTTAAGAATTGATTTAAAGATACTTTAAGGGAGAGTGGATACATGAAAATAACAGCTGATGACTCCTTTCAACACTTTTCATGGCCAGCAGAGCCTTTCTGAATCTGTTTTTAAAACCTCTGTCTCCACAGGCGGTTCTGGAGTCTCTTCATGTGATTGAGAATTTGTGGGAACATTAATACCACACTACTGATATTTGCTTTATTGTGCTCAGCTGGCTGTGAGTCAGCTTCCCTCACAGTTTAATAAAGTATCAGCTGCAGCAGTGCACAACCTCACAAACACTTCCTCTAAATAACTTTGTGTCCTCTGGTACAGACTCAGCCCTTCCACTCAGCTTCCAGGTTCATCAATTAAAAATATATTTCAGCCTTTTAAATTTGTGAGATGCATTTTACAGCTGCTCGTATAAACCTACCGGTTCAGTAAAAGGATTCCTACTTTCTCCAATGGCTTTGCCTGTATTATCAGTCTGTAGGGACCGTGGTAGGAACGAGACTCCGTGACCGGTTTTATTACTCATTATAAAGATTTTATACACAGAGCAATGTGTGAGCATGTGCTCCAGCATGGCCACTGTAGCTTTGACGCACTGAAGAAACACCAAGCAGAGCAAATTCAACCTGGTGTTTGTGTGTTCACTCTGGGGTTCACAAACTCAACACTTGGTTTCACATTTTCTTAATATTCACCAAAACTTGGATTTCTTCCTGGATTTCTGAAAGTTCGTAGGTTAAATTTGCACTGACAAATAAACTGATTGTGAACCGATTGCACTGTGGAGGAGTGTTGGTGGAACAAACCAACTTTAATAGACATTAATGGACAATGATAACAATTAACAGACAATTATGGCAAACAAAATCATGAAAATAACCAACGATATGTTTGTAATTTCAATCGAAATGATGCAGTTGATACTTTTACCTTAATTTAAACTAAGTAAAAGAGTAATTTATACTTATACCTATGTCAAACCTGCATTTGTCCAACGTGCTTGAAATGACCATCATCCAGCCATTATCTGTTTCATTATTCTGCAAATTGACTCTCAGAACATAAAGTATTGACTTGCGAGGGCTGTGAGATTCAGCTTGATGTTTGGCTTCACGTCCCACCTGTCAGCTGCTTTACATTCTTGCATTCTTGTGCCGCGCAGCCACCTACCTGAGGTTGTGTAGCGCTGCGAAGAGCAACATGCCACTGAGCATCAGCAGGGTGATGGCATACGGGTACACCAGCAGGGTGCCGGCCATGCGCTCCAGGGTGTCCAGCGGCAGCACACCGAAAGCCTCCTCACACAGGTACAAATTGGCATCGAAATCCCTACAGGACGGACAAACAGACAGTTTTTGTTTTTCTCAATTAAGCTTTTCCTACACAATTTCTTCTCTAATTTAAATAAAGGAGCAGGATTATATTTGAGAAGCGGTTAAATTGAAGACTGATTTTGTGGTTTCGACTGATCCTTCGATGCCCTCCAGTGTTATGGAGGTGAACTGCTTCACAGCAACGAAACCTTGATGCAGAACTTCCGGAGGTGATGGAAAGGACTGTGCAGACCAGGGTGTCAAACACATTTTAGGTCACATTCTGCACAATTTCTTCTTGAGTGGGCCCGAACAGTAAAATTGTGCCATAATAACCTTTGAATTTTAACTTTAAAGTTTTTCTTTGTTTTAGAATATAGGTGATGAAAATGTCTATATTTTTTTACAAAACCAAACAATTACTACAGAAAATGACTACAATCTCAATATGAAGGCCATTTCAATTCAACATTCTGGTGCAAAAAACTGTGAAATGTCCAGAAAACTTTTCCCACTGATAGCACAGCTTTGAGTCTAATGCTAGATAGCTAGCTTTCATGGCAGCATCACCGACATCTCAGCTCGGGTCTCAGTGTTGTGTTGTGTTATGTTGTGTTGCTACTCTTAAGAAACTTTTGAGAAAAAAAAATTCAATGTTTTTCTTGAAATGTTTACAATTTGCTTTGTGGTTTGACCAGATCAGTTCTGGCCCATGGGCCTGATGTTTGGCGCCCCAGGCACACACGCTACCCACTGCCCTACACGTACTGCAGACGCAGTAGTACATAGTAGCCTTATATATAGTAGCCTTGAGGTGGAAGGGCCCTCCCCCCCAGAGCAGACTAACAATGCTCCATATCAGTGACAAAATGATTCCCTTGCTATGGCCAATATGTTGGGAATCCCCCTACTTTTTAATCACTTAGTAATGACAAGGGTTCTCCAAGAAATGGCCAACATTTGGTCAGTATCATTGACATTGATGAGATAAACTGAAGTCTCCCTCAAAAACACATTGGGAATCTCCCTAAAGCTCCCCCTGCTCCCTGCGGGGGCCTGCGCCCCCCAGCATGTGTGGAGAGGCCCCTGGAGGCCGCACCACTGAACAATTTCAAATCTCTCCGTGTTCTTTTCAAATGAAGTAATTTATTTCTATTGTTCTTTCAATTGGAGAGGAGATTCCCATTGGGTTGACTGAGAAGAGACGAAAACAGACAATTAAACCGCAATATTTTCAGAATGAGGTAAAACTTTATCGTCTCCATGTGGTGTTCATGAACTGTCTCAACATCTGAAAGTATAGATTCTGCCCGTTGACGTGAGCCACGCTGCTTCTGATAAACACTCATGCTGATAAATAACAAACGGAGAATTGAGACATCACAATTGCGGCGCGCGATTCGGCAGGGAGGAGAGAGGGTGGGAAGAAAAACAGTGAAAAAAAGAAGTGTATGAGCAAACGAGGGAAAGCAGGAGAGCAGCGCAGCGTTGAGCACAGCCTCCTGAATAATTGAAGGGCCAGTTGTGTAGCGGCAGGCTGTGAGCTGTGTTATCTGCCACCCCAGAGCAGCGATCCAGTGGCTGAGCAGCTCAAAACACACACACACACACAAACACACACACACACACACACACACACACACACACGCACACACACACACACACACACACACACGCACATACATACTTTAAGTTGCAACATACATTTGAAAAATGAGACAAACACTTAATTTTTCTCTGAAAGGGATGTTGTGGGACTGAACCGTTTCTATGGAAACCGCAGTTACACACGTGTGTGTGTGTGTGTGTGTGTGTGTGTGTGTGTGTGTGTGTGTGTGAGAGA
>OMNM01065173.1:3325-14457 GCA_900302745.1 Parablennius parvicornis | reverse complement strand
AGGAACCAAAAGGGGGGGGGGGGGGCAGAGAGGGAGAGAGAGAACAGTGAGCGAGCAGCTGCAGAATATTAAGTCTATCATTACTCTATTGCTTTCAGTTTGTAAATAGATTCTGCAGCTGTGCTCCACAAAATTAAAAGAAAAAACTTCTTCTACTCTGGCGGCTTTGACTTCAGTGAAAGTCTCCTTGGTTTTATTGTCTCTATACAGATGAATGAAAGCACTGGAATCTTGACAAAAGCTGCCTGTTTCCACTGGACTGTCAAACATTCAACCGTAAAATCAACTAATAGAATAGAAATAGAAAGATTTTTGAATAAAAACAGGAAATAGACTTTTTGTTGGTACACTAGCGTATAAATAGGACACCAATCCATAATTACACGATGAGCATCAACAGTCTTGTATGATCCCAATTTGAATGAACCTTTTTGCATTCAGCCAAGCTTTCATCCCATCTATTTTCAATCTGTGTACAGTATGCATCCATCATCAAGTACAGTAAATGCAAAACTAGTCACCAGTCAATTGCAGAGCATACAAAGAGAGTGTCTCACTCTGAATAGTCATCAATTACTGTACAAAGTGTTTGGATTGTAGAAGGAAGCTGGATTGAGCCCCATGAAAACATAAAGGCTGATATATACGATCCTGTCTACAGCACACAGACGGTAATGTGTAGCCTCTACACAGTCCCTTCACCCTGGAAGTCCTGCATCAAAGTCACACTGCCACCATCCTGCGTCACACCGCACACCGCCATAATGCTACGGGTGTAGAAAGATAGGTCGTTAAAGCACATGAAACTCATTGCTGGTGTTTATTTTCCTCATGATGAGCAATTCAGCATATAGATTGTCAGCGACGCTGTGAATTTTAGTGAAGTGAGCCAGAATATGTGAGCTACAAGCTAGCTTCCTGCACAGTTTCGGCCATATTTTCAGAGATGTGCAAAGCTTCATCGGCGGCACCAACACCAGAAATTTAACCCAGCTTGTGGGAGGTGTGCGCTATTCACTCTTAAAAGCTTCTCCAACAAAATGCACATTTATCACTCCATCACCTGGTTAATGTGGAGTTGCATAATATCCCCCATAATGTAGTGGAGCCGACCAATCACAGCCCTTGTGGTCTCAGTACTTTACCTTGGATTCTGTGCCACACTGAACATATAGTTATTGACTGTTGGAGGTGTGTGTAGCATTTGCATTCAAAGCATAAATTAGGCTATGCCACTAATATTCATATTAAGTTACATTTCTCCCAAAAGAGATGTGTGAAGGAATGGGTGAATGTGACAAACCACTCTCACTCTCTTATGCTGTCCATTTTCACAACTGCTAATAAAACGACTTCCAGACTGATAACTCCTTTCAATGTGAAATATTCTATCCACTCACAGGATAATCTGAGTTTTGCACTTCACCTGTCAATGTCACAAAGTTGTCTCTGATAAGAGTGTATACAGAGTGATCTGTGCCGTGTGTGTGAGCTGACCCAATGAAGAGGAGTACGTTTAACTCGATTCCACCACTGAGGGGAATAACAATTCTTTACGGACAGTACCAGAAACTCAGACCCCGTCTGTTACTGGAAGGCAGAACTTGTTTATGATGTTTTATTGAAGGTTAAAAATTAAACAGTTTCAATTATTCAAGCGAGAACTCCTACCGTGAGCTGAGAAAACCACAGCAGGTTTTCATGTATGGCGTTGACACACCAGGCCTGAGACAGTGCCAGCAGCCCGGCCACTAACAGCCCTGCTGCCATGGAAACACACTGTTGCCAAGGCCGGCAGGGCAGAATGGCTGAACTGGAATGAGCGGCGAATCCTCCAAACACAGAGACCCCCCCTCTGCCCCCCTCCTGAGTGGCAGGAGACCTCGCCGTCCCCGACACTGTGCAACTGTTGCAGCTCCTTTCAGCTGGCGCATCGGGCCAAGCCCCCGAACTGTTCTCTAACTGGCTCGAGTTTACTCTCCTACGCAGCTCCATCGCCTGCAAAAATAGAGATTATCAATAAACTCTGGGATTGTTTGATGAGCTGAATCAAGGTAGATAAACAGCATGCTCCTGGGTTAAGCAATCAAACAGATCCGAATCCAATACGGAAATAAATGTAAATGTGGTACGTTTTCTCTTCTCTTGAAGTGAGTCCAAATAAATTAGCTTTTTAATCGCTTGGAGTTCCTTGCCAAAAGGAAATATGCAAAAGCTTCCTCTGAGGGAACGGGTGGCTAGTTTACTTCCCAAGCCTTCTTTTGAATTTGCCTCGGGCAAAACAAGCCTTGGCTTTTCACCAAGAGCTCTGATGAGATGGCTAATCCTCGGTTTAGAGTAAAGTCAAAGAGAACGGGCTTGGTTTACAAGTTCAAACATTGCTCATTACCCTGCGAGCTAGTTTGTTTTTCTCGGAAGGCACCAGTCCTTTGCTCTCCGTCTCCCCCTGTTAGCATTTCTTGCTCACGGCTCTCTGGAGAACTCCCATCTCCATGATGTAGTGCCTGAAGAATCCGAGTGAGGGTCCCGTCCACGGTCGGCCTCGCCTCGTCTTTCTTCGTGTCTTCCAAAGCCTTTGCTCTGACCCGGCTCGAACCGCCCTCTTGAACTTTCCTCAACAGAAAGAGTGAATCTTTCACTGTGAGCAAGAAGCGAGGAAAACCAACCTAAATACTGAGCTGCAGTGACAGTGTGTGCGAACAACAGGACAGGCTGTGAATAAGTGGAACAACCAGAGGGAGGGAAAGAAAAGAGGGTTGACTACTGGTGACCCCCTTGTCTATAAAAACACACATGCATACAGGAACAGAATAAGATGAGGCGAGGGCGGGGGAGTGGCGAGGGGAGCTTATTGGAACATCACATGGAAAATGCTGGGAAACATTTGTCAAAGAGAGATTTTGTGGATCTGGAACCGGCGTTGAGCTGTGAGCACATGTCTGAACTAAAGTCCACTAATTGCCGGGGCCGCCATGGACATGACTTCACACCTGGTGAAGCCAAGAGGGCGGATGAAGTCAGCTGTCTCGCTGCCCACACAAGAGGAGCTGTTGATAACATGCACAGCGAGGTTACGTGAGGAAGAAACAAAGTAAATCCTTCAGACCTTTTTAACTCAGGCCAACACTGACAGCACGTTCGCTCAGCAACGCACCGTGTAAAAGGAACCAAATGTGAGACAACTAAAAAAAAAAAAGAACATATTTTCTGCAAATCTCAACAGAAGGATCAGATAACATCAGTCGCTGGGGTGGGGTGGGGGTGTCCAGGTGGGGCAAGAAACAAGATACAGAGTGCAGAGGATACCAAAACTCACAAATTACTTCCCAGCATGTTTCAGTCTTTTCCATCCTACTTGACCTGGGGACACTTCAATGTGTGTGTGTGTGTTTGATACAGTACGAAGCAGATCAAGAAGCACAGAGATAAAGGCAGTGGCAGGAAATGAAATACGCCGTCCCAACTTGTCAAAAACAGTAAACAGCAGGCAGCTCCAGGTGGAGACACTGCAACTGATCTGAACGGTGTGGTAACTACACCATGAGGTAGTTTGGCTGAGAGAAATGCATCTTGTGTTTTATAGATTTATGAAGCATGCTTGAGCCTCCAGATGTGAGAATGTGAGAACAACTTTGCTTCCCAATGTGTTAGATGGACTGGTAACATTATTCCAACATATTCCCACGTTGGACTGCTACTTTTCAAGACATTTCCATGATGGACTGGTAGCTTTTCCAAGATATATGGATGGGTTTTTTGTAAGAAGTGGTTTTCACGGGAAGTTCTGGCACTTTGAACTTACACCGCTAGAAAAAAAAATAAGTTACAATATCCAGAAGGGCTGTACAAACATTTTTAATCCTTCTCTGAAAGTAATCGGAGTACATCTCTGACTCACTTTGAAGTTCTTTTAGCAGAAAAAAATATATTTCAAATATACTTCCCATAAAAATCACTTCTGCACACAGAATAAACCAACACATGAAAACGATACCGTTACCACTCTTTCCACAAACTTCCAACCCACGGTCGCCCAAATCAATCACACCATAGTCGATGTGTTGATAAACAAACCGGAATTTGTAGCCATCAAACTGTTTTTATGCTTTGTTAACTGATGTCATCTTGGGAAACCTGCCGCATGGGTTTCTGGGATATAAAAGGTGGCGTTGCAGCAGCTCAGGCCACATCACGTAAATGATGACAGGAATGTGCCAGAAATGATGGGAAAATGATATTCAAAGCTCATCGTGCCATCTCGGAAACGCACCTCAAAGCAGTTGCTGTCATTTTGTGTCATTAAAGGTAAAGAAGTCAAGCACACTTCCTCCTGCGAGAGCTCATGTAATAACACTTCTTTACATAACATCTGGCAACCACACACACGCGCGCAGAGAACAATACACTCTAAACATTAACGATATGAGGACACCGACATTCATATGGACAGACGACCAAGTTGGATTGTTATTACGGTGACTGTAAACTATACAACTACCAAGTCCCAGGAGAATATGGACTGGCAGTCATGATACTCTGGAGGAAACAATGTTGTTATTGACTGTCAACTGAACATGAGCACAACTGCCAGTTAGTACGACCGTGGTGACCACGACCAGTGGCAGCATTTCAGAAAAGCTGAGTTTCATCTTGTTTACACAGAGATGAAGTTGAAGCATCTTTGAAAACTTCCACCTTGGGAGCTGTTTTTTTAAAAAAACGTATGTTTTTAGTGGCTCCGAGCACCGTTGTCAAGTAAAGGAACATCCAAAAGGCAACGAAAGTTTTGTGTAATCACTTGAAAATGTTGTTGTGTAAATAGGTAAACGATGAATAGGCCGGGTTTAATCCAGAGGAGGAAATTCTCCAAAAAGATCAATAAAGTATCCTTTCTTTGTTTTTATTGCACAACATTCCCTAAAAACAAAAACCGCTAACACAAACATTCTGGAATCTTCCATTGTTATTGTTCTTCATCTCCAGCCACATGAACAGAAACACTATTGACTGCAAATGTAGCGCGAATGTGCAGTGATGTAAGTTGTGTTACCGAAATGTTACAAACAGCCACAATGTAACAAAGTCACAATTTTCACTTGAAGACGGCGTATGAATGGGCCAAACCATTTTGAGGTTCACATTCATAAAGAATTAAAGGTTCAGCACTCCTCTAGTAGAGAGCTTCACAGCCCTAACACCACCTAACACAACCCTGTGACAGGAAGCACTGACAGAGCCACCGGTTTTTGTCAAGTGGGGCTACATGTCACCCTCTCTTCCCGACCGTCACACTCTCAAGTCACTGCTGTTGGAAAGAATGGATTCGGCTGAATGTGCCGATGCACACCGATGCTACTTCAGACCCAACTCTTCTCAGATTGAGCCTGTGAGCTCTGCGTGAACACTCTCCTTGGCAGAAAGCGTTACATCATTACCAGAAGGAAACAGTCCACACAAAGACACACACACACCGCAAGGATTTCAACCAGGATCCTGCTATAGTGGGAACAATTTGGGGAGAGGTCCGCACAGGCCTGTAAAGTGACCCACATTTATTATTCATGAAAGCATCTGTCTACTTCCACACACACGCGCACACACACGAGGAGTGTTGAACCACAAACTCCGTCCATCCAGCCTCGTTGCTAGTTTACCACAATGTGCTGCTTTTGTCTGCCAATGACAAAACTTCCCTAATTGCCTTGCGCAAACTTTCTCTACGTGGTAAACATGTCTCTCATGCTTGCACGAAAAACATAAAGGCGCTGCCTGGTTGGCAGCGCCCGTAAGATCCACCTGAATTTTAGGATACATTTTTCAGTCTACCAACTTTACCACACGGTCCACTCTACAATTACATCAACCAGTGAATCCAGCCAAGTATCTCTATCGCCGATTGGAGATTTGTTCTTTCAAATAACAGTGCTCTTTCTCTTGTCTGTATATGATGCCAGCTGTGAAGCCTGTGTCGATAATTTCAACCAGCGACATTTCAAAAGAAGAGCAGTTTGGTAGCTTGATTGGTTTTTATTTTTTTGATTGATTTTAGTCCTAACGTCTGCCCTGAGGCCACCAGGTGTGAAATATTTAGGGCTGTCACTCAATCAAATTACTGTGATGATGTAATATCACTTTCCAGGAAAATTATTAAATTAATCTCATTTTCCCTTCATGTTTAAAATTCAGTCTTTTTGAATTTGCAGAGCATGAATGCACAAATGTACAGAATGTATATATCCATGTTGATATACATGTAATGTAATGTAAATGTAATCCAAGTTGATTACAAAGAGTTATGACACTTTATATGATTCAGATGGCGTTTTCAATTTTAAAATTTCCCAAATTCAAAGTGCCGCCATATTGTTAATCTAGATCTGATCGAGATGAAACTTGGCACAATTCAGGACAATGATCCTCCAAATATACTTGTCAAATTTCAGGAGAATCGAAACAAAATCCTGAGAGTTATGATTTTTGAAACTGGTAAAAGAGGTTTCCAATGTTAACTTCAGGAATTTTTCCTGACCTTATTCTGGATCCGATCCAGATTAAATCTTGCACCCTACTAGATATGACCATCCTACCTACATTTTTTTTCTTTTTTGCAATAAAGGGTAAAATCATAAGCAACATGTGCAGACGATGGTGTGTTTATTATGAAAAGATGCCATTTTGTGTTATGATTTTCCTATTTTCTTGCAAGATCGGTTTAAAAGAATCAAAATATAATAGTTTAGCTTCATTATTAAGTCTGCCAGGCGAAGGTCTTGGTCCTCATGTTAAGTTGGATTCCCTCAATAAACCCTTTTAGTTCAGAAGAGATCTCATAAGATCTTTATCAAAAGGTTGAAGGTTCCATCCCCATTAGTCCACATGTTGAAGTGTCCTTGAGCAAGACAATGAACTCCAAATTGCCCCCATTGGATGGACTGAGCTCTTTGCATGGCAGTCCCTCCAATGGTGTATGAATGTGTTGAACAGTGTTAGGTGCTCTGAGGATGTTAATCGATGGAAAAGCTCTTTATGGGTGAACTTCATTCACCATTAGAGCTTAATGAAATAACACTTCAACATCAGGTGACAGGATCTTCAACGTATTTCTCCTGTTTTTGTTGAACCCTTTTGGATGATTAATTGTACAGGCGAGATTCATTGTTCCCTCAGGTGCTTCATGTATCTACTGAACCCAAAGATTGCCACTGCTGCTGCTGCTTTTTTTTTTTTTTTTTTTTTTTTTTTTCAAACGAGCCAAAAACTCACAGCCAGTGTTCCACTGCATTTTGCCCCAGTTTTGACTCCGACAGAGAAATCTGTTCCGCCGTGTCAACCAGCTCGGAATCTGCTATGAATATCTCAGACAAAAACCTCCTCTGGCTCTGTGAAAAGAGGTTTTTTAACAGTGACATCACATCTGGCAGGGCGCGATCCTCTGCTGAGTGTGGCACTGAACAGCTTTTTAAAGACGACTGGCTAACAAGTCCAAAGATTTAGGACCTCACGTGATCGCTTTTAACGGGCCAAAAAATCAATCCCATGGAGAACATGGAGAAACAATCATTCCGCTGCAGGATGAAGTGTATATGACGCGTTCGCAGGCCTTTTGAGGCGAGAGTTGAAAAGGAGGCCGCGGCTTTGATTGGCACCTGTGCCGAAACCCGGGCGTCCTCTGGAGATAAGCACAAAAGGGTGGACGGATGCTTTTGTGCTGAATGTTCAAAGCAGGAGACATTTTCCATTTGTAAAAATCCACGTCTATGATGTGGTTGATGAATCTTGCACATGGATGTCAAATGGTTGTATAACTTCCTAATAAAAGTGTCAGATACATGAATCCCGTCATGTCTGCTGGCCCTCGAGGAGAGCCTCATAAAAGACAAGAGTCCCACGTGTTCTTAACATCCCTTCATCTCCTCGCAGACGCCGACTCGGTGGAGATACTTAAATTATCAGAGAGATACGGAGCTGCTAACTCACCGAGACGTACATAATCACACATATTCTGTGGTCAAAGTACTTCCTGCTTCGACCTGACAAGAAGCTTGATTGCAAGGTAATTAAAAATGGCACCGGAATATGAAACAATTTCAACGTAGCACTCCAGACGCCCATCTGCCTTTATTATCACGGACAAACATTCATCTACGGGAAGATCTCAGCGGTAAAACCTTCCTCGTTGTCCTGCCCCATGACAACAAGGAAACTCGCTTGCAGGAATCCTCTCAGATAAGAAACCTCGTCCTTGGATGATCAACTGGGATCCCTCGGAAATCGGCTCTAAGTTAAGACTCTCATTTTCTGTTCAGTTCCTGTATCACTCTTTCTTTATGGAATAAACTCTCTGCAAGAGTACCTCGCTGTCTCCTTCTGGTTAATCTGCATCTGAGCCTCAGAAACCACATCGTAACACTCGTAGGAAATGACTCATCTGTCAGGGTAGAGGAATGTTGAAGCTTCTGAGCCAGGTCAACTGGACCTGCTCAAATGTTTTAAAATGTCTTTCAATTCGATTCAACTTTGATTACATAGCACCAAATACAACACAGTCATTTCTAGGTGCTTTTAACGGAGGAAAAGCCCAAAACACACATGGCCAAGTCCAGCTGACTTGGTTCAGTTGCTTTGGAATTCAATGATTTATTGTATAAAGCAAATTCAGGCCCCGTTAACAATGTTTCCAAGTGAAAAAGGAACATTTTATTTGTGTTTTTGGTGTCCGTTTCCACGACATCAGTGCTGGGAGCCACTGGAAACAGTTTTCGAAAATGCCCTGTCTCTGTCTCCATGGAAACTTTTTGAAAAGACTCTGACCACAGCTGTAGTTAATAGTTGATGGTTTCATTACAAAAACAGGCAACACCACCAACTTGTGGCCTGCATGCTTTCTGCAGTTGCCATATAAATGGGCAATGTTTTAAAAATATTGCAGTGTAGATGCAAACAACAAAACAAAACACAAATACAATCAGTTTCACTTGAACCACTGTCATGTAAACGTGGCCTCAGAGACATGTTACCAAATTTTTAAGAGCTGGCTTGTTTTATATGAAAAGGCCTATCGGTGAAGTTTTCAATTGTGAAGATTAAATAGTATATTGTATTTTATTGAACTTTTTAGGGTGGAGTTAAAACAAAAAGACAGTAATACGCAGCAGTAGAGACGTCGTAACTTTTGTTATATCGACTACAACCAAATGTTTTCTGGTTGGGTTTTGGCGATTGATGGAATAAACTGTGATCAGGTCTTTTTCATTGTTGTTATATAATCAATACATCTCATAGTTCTTGTCATAGCTTTAACTAATTAAACACAGCGATTTGCCCTTGAGATGTCTGAAGTGTCTGTACGCAGACAGCATGTATGGGTGTTAGCAATCATACATTGTGCTGATGACACGATCTGATTAAGAATCGGTTCGTACAAATCTACTGGTCAACTTTCCATATATAGCAAAACTTTAATGGATGTCCGGATCTGCCAATCCTAAGAGATCTGCCAGACATACATTTCAGAAAATTACTGAATATGACCATTGTTAAAGAGCTACACGAGATTACCGGTTACATCTTCTTCTGCAGTGATGACAAGGATTTGTGTTATTATCTGCTAAAGGGGAAGTAACCCACCAAATTTACACTTTTTTTTTTTTGGTCTAAATCCGGACGGTCCATCATAGCCTGAATGTAGCCAAAAATATAGTCGTTAAAATTAGGTTGTTATTACACTGTCAATGGAAAACTAATTTCACCGACAACATTTGGGCTGAATTTAGACCATAATGCTAATGTTAGGTCCAATAACATCCTAATTTCAACGACTATATTTGGACTAAATCCAGGCTATGATGGACCGACATGATTTAGACCAGAAAACAATGTTTGAATCACATCGGGTGTTTGGTGGGTTGTAAGCATGTGAAGTTTAATGTAGACTGAGTTATGACCATTTTATTTTGCTGAGGTCACAAAGTATTTGACTTGAATGCAGTGAAATTCACCACTTTGAGGACTTTTGATATTGTGAATACAACTATGTACATAAATAAATCTTATATGAGCACTTTTTTGTCAATTGTCTCATTCAGAGTCAAAGTTCAAAATCTACAGCATGAATTGATGACTGTCCTTGTGTGATATCATATCTACATAATCATTATGTGATGATATAATTCTCACAGTGGTGCAGTGGCTCACACTCTCATCTCACAGCAAGATGTTTGTGGATTCAAATCCAGCAGGGGCCTTTCTGTGTGGAGTTTGCACGTTCCTCCGCTGTGTGCGTGGGTTTCCTCCCATAGCTTAAATATGAGGTTAATTGGTGACCCTAAATTGCCCCTGGTTGTAAGTGTGTGTGTCCTGTGACAGACTGGCCTTCCTGCCCTTGCCCATAGTACGCTGGGATTGGCTCCAGTACCTCGCAACCCTGAACAGGATGAGCAGTGTAGAAGATGGATGAAAACCATGTTTCACTTTTCTACCAGAAAGCGACATCTTTTCAACAACATGAAAAATGCTTTTCACTTTTCTACCATATATAGACCATGAAGACATGTCTTAATGGAGACGTCCTTTCAACAGCCTGAAAAAGGCGGCTTTTCACTTTTCTACCAAATGTTGAAGTAGTTTAGACGGCGTCTTTCCAACGCCTTTTAAACCAATAAAAGCCACTGGCAGCTTTGTTATCAGAAGTAGACACACAATAATCACTAAACACCTCTATAGAGAAATCCCCCTGCTTTTTGCTGTCGCTAAATGATCGGTTCCATTCATACACACACTCCACACCAATGGCAGCATGGAGGGAACACCACTAGGTCAGGCTTCACAGTCTCGCCCAGGAACAGATGGAGACAGTGACATGGGAGATCAAACCACCAAGCCAAAGGTTCGACGAGAACAAGCACTGCCACCTGGAATGCAGTCACCCCTGTAAGTTACCGTACGCTTGTGTCATAATTATTACAGCTGATCTCAACTTGATGTTTAAATCACAGTCAGAGGCTGTTGACATTTGATGTTCTGCTGTATTTTCACTTCTGTCATCTTAATTAGTCATGATCATACTGTTGTCAGTAAAGAACCTCAGGATTTCAGGACTTTTTTTGGGGGGGAATATACAGATTTTTTCAACA
>OMNM01065165.1:3844-29020 GCA_900302745.1 Parablennius parvicornis | reverse complement strand
TTTTGCTTAAAAAAAAAAAAAAAAAAAAAGCATCTGGAAGCAAAACACTGACCTTTAAAGAGAGGACTCAATGCCTGATGACGGTATGCCAGATAATTAAAAAAAAAAAATAAAAGGTTGGTGTGGCTTTACGTAAATGTAGTGTATTACCATGAAATCAAAGATGAAAAAATACTTCATGAGTGTGTAATGCCATACGACTAAACGGCCAGTTCAGTGTCAGTTTGTCTTATGATTAGATGACAAAGATTTGTTTTATTACATACAATGCAGTACTTTCTACAGTGCAGCTTTGGAATACACTGAACAGAAAAATCAACACATGTAGGGCCTCTGGCTTTCTTTCCATTAGATAACTTCTCCCTCCCTCTGGGTTTATAGAATAAGTGCGGCGTGTTTACCACCGATCACTATTTCACCGAGTTACATCAAATTATCCGTAAATATTATGACATCTAACAATGCCAAAAAGCTAAATATATGCAGCTTGTGTTTAAGTCAAGTGACTAAGTCAGTGATTTATGCAGGAATATGCAAGTTAAACACGGATGCCAACATGAACCCACATTCAAAGACGGTATATAAAATACAAGAGAGAAATCATCAGCACTGCCTTGGAAGCCGACTCAGTTACTTTCCCATGTCAACCAGGACCTCGCACAAATAAACCCATTTTGTTATTTATAAAAAAACAAAGATCCCGGTGTTTTCAAACAGCCTCTGGGAAATCACAAACAATTAAAGAGGCTCACATGCACCAATAATTTTCTTTCCACGCCGACGGATGACACTGTTTGGGCTGCGTGCTTCAGAATGTCTTGCACCTAAAAGTAATCGAGCACAAGAAAAACGTTCAGCGGAGCCAAGAGTCGTCACTAATACAGCAATATGATGTGCTGTGTTTTGTTCCTTTCCTTCTTAATGTTTTTTTGGGGAGGAAAACATTGTGTCGTGGCCATCAGACGAACCGACATAAACATTTGAGTGAAAATCTATTTCCAAGGATCAATAATTTATCTGTCTTTTTTCCCCCCTGTGTGCGCATACAGATAGAGATTAGAATAATGTTAAAACCTGACAGCCGATAAAATAAATTATGTCAACAATTAGCCTAAATAAGAGCTCACGCAGACCATCAGTACGATACGCTCTTAGCAATCCGTTTTCAAGAACGGCGGGTCACGGAGAAAACATTTACTTAACGCTGCCTGCCGATGACTGAACACACTCTTATATAACACATGACATCATGCCACCACAGTGCAGATATCAAATATTTAACAACACGCAGATAATGCACTCACTGAGTAAAGGCCGGGATTACTTCACAGCCTATGTAATGGATAACAAAGGTACGCTCAAAACGGAGTCGGCTTAACGGAGCCGGTCAGCAGCAACCTGCTGTAACAAGAGCTGGATTGTGTGACTGATAAGAGACCGCAGCGCTTCTCTGCAAGTGGCAAAGCAGATGTTGCCTTTAATACCACATAATCCATCACTTTCAGTATAGCTGAATATTATTACGCCACGCGACTAAGTGATTCTTTTGAAAAAACATTAAAGAGGGTCACTGATGTCTGCAAATACATAACCGACTAAGTACATTTAGCTGTGGCTCGTTTCCATGGCAGCTGCCGGGTTCGACCTGCAGACGCTGTAAAACGACGGTACAACGGCCCAGTTTGTGTTGTGTGTTATTGCAGGTGTTCAGTCGACTGCTGCTTTCTCAGGGGAGTGAGTCAAGTTTTTTTTTTTTTTTTCCTTCACAGCAAAAACAAACAAAAGCAGGAGAAAGGAAAAAAAATGCTCCCGGTAGTGAATAAACGTGTGCTACATTTCAGCATCAAAAACTAGATTTAAAAGACTTTTTTTTTTTTGTTTGTTTTTGTTGATGCCATGTTTACAACTTAAAAAGCATCGTGACTTTACAGTTATAGTGACGATCATGGTGCAGTATAGATCGATTTTTAAAATAGTTTAAGCATTTCTCCATTGACGTTGCAACCAATAAAATCATGAAGTTAGTCAAGTAGCGATATAAGAATGTCAGACAATTCTAACAAAAATCCTCCATCTTCATAAGCAGCAGTCGACTACCTCTCGGTTCCAGTGATACGAGTAACCAGCCACCACCAGGCTCCAAAATCAAAAACTGAGTACATGTGGCTCAATCTGGTAAATAAGCTCCTGACTCTAAAGGCCAATTCATACTAAATAAGAACAAAAAGAAACTTTGGCACTGCGGAGCCCTGACAAACAAAATGACGTCATTTTCTTGGGCCAGCTCCATCTGGCCAAAGAAATCTGGTTTGGCTGTGCCAACCGTCCTGGCCCAACTATGCGGAGCTGCACTGCCGAAACTTGGGCGCAGACTTACGTGATGGACCTGAACGCATCACTCAAAGCTGTCAGCTCCTGCAGTGAAACCGGACCAACATGGCAGCTCGGACAAAAACGTTCTAATTACGTCCGCCAAGGACGTAATAAAATCACCTGTGTTTATTCATAAATAAAACAATTCAGCAAAATGTATTTCTGAAAACGTTGGAGGCGAGAAATAAGCCTTTGAAAAGTTAAAACGCCGCCTTCACAGACATTTGGCTGCTGTGAGGGGGCGTGGCCTGCGAGTTTGACAGCTTCTTATCGGAGTATGAACAGTCCTGGCTGGCTGACGTCACTGCCGAATTTTCTTCTTGTTCTTATGGCTTCTAAATGGGAGTATGCAGGGGCCTTAAGGAAGGCACACTTTTTGGCGCAGCTGCAACTATAACATAACTTTATAGGCTTGGTACATAATTGTTGTGAATCCTACAAATTCCAGACAGGGAGCAATAACAAGAGACCTTGACAAAATCAAGAGGACAATTAAAAGGTGTTCGCCATCAAAGAGCCGTATCACAATGTAGGCAGGTCTGTGACAGCTTGTTTACTAGATGGAATATCTGGATGGACAGACCAGGTATTTGACAGAGGAAAAACCTGGGCAGACACTGTAAATAAACTCAAAAAAGGTGGGGAAACAACTGCAGCAGCAAATCCCAGAGAGCGGGACAGACTGAGGCTCAGAGTGGTGAAGCAGAAGAAGCCATAGAGACACTGTTACAGTCTGAAAACAAACTGAGAAGTCATGGCTCGATAGGAGCAGGAGGCAGTGACATGTAACAAGTAGATGGCAAACCAAAGCATACTGATTTACCCACAAGTTTCATCATATGACCCAAAAGGGAAACATAATAGGCTGGAGGTCCAGGCCAAAAGGAGCAAAAGAATAGAAGACCCTGGGCCAAACACACAGTGGGCTGCAGCTGCCAGCATCTCCCACTAACCTATCTAAAACAGAAACCTAAAATAAACACAGATATGAATAATTACCAGCAATATCCAGCCAAAACTAATGTCACAACCTTAAAAAAACAACAGAATCCTAGCACTTAAATGAGCATAGGTGAAAGAACCTGCTTGGCTTGGGGTACGAAGAACAGGACCCCTCACCACCTGTGCTGGTGTCTGTGTGCCATGTGGCCCCGGTTCCGTTTCCTGTCCTCCCCTCCTCCTCTATCTGTGTGCTGATTGCACTCAGGTGTGCAGCAAGCAGAGGGAGGAGGAAGACAGACCTGACCGAGCGTGGGAGAGACTGGGCTGCTGCACATAACGGCAACAGCACAAAATCTCTCAAAGGTTAAAAAAAAAATGCTAAATTGAGGACCTCACAGAAAGTGTTCAACAAAAAAATGAAAGAACTGATGCATGTGTTCACAGGTGTCCTGCGTAGGTAGAAATCTGACTTTCCTATGAAAACATGACTTCACAAGATACAATTTATGGACCCATCCTCAATAAGTAAATCAATAGTGATAATTCATACACTTTCATGTGGTCAGAATTGAGATGGGCACTCAAGTTTGAGGATAATCTCTGGTTACAGAAAGGAAATAAGTGAAGTGAATGACAGAGAGGCCACTAAATTCAGCACTTCATCAAGCTACAAATCTCACATATCTACCATTTAATATCATGAGATAACAGGATGTTTAAGTGACAGGACAGTGGCCTCATGAAGTGACACAGAGACTTGTACTTTTTGTGAGTTTATTCAAGAGCTGTTTTGTGAATCAAATAAAGCCTGTAAATTCAAACCAGCATTGTTTTTCTTGTGAGCAGAACCAGCATTGAGGCTTATCTGTGAGAACGCTCAATTCTCCTCCTCCAAGACAATGTGTGATTATATGTTGTTACCTTACAATGGACTGAGTTGATCATAGAAGTACAACAATCTATAACATCCCTTTGAACTAACATGTTGATAAAGTTTAGAAATGTCGGCATGGACGCAGTCACTGTGAAGTCACTGCTGGGGAACATCATTAACAAGGCCTCCAATGACACAGACTTGCCCGGGCAAGTTGCTCCAATGAGAACGATCGTCCTGAGACTCGGTAAGTAGTTGCTAAGTGCACCTGTCACTTGAGCATATGTACAATCCAGTCGCCAAATATCTTTGTACCACAGAGATTATGGTGTTCTCTTTCTCTTTTTGTACTTTGCTGCAGGATCGATTGACTGTAGAACTGGAAGGTTGTAATCTGTGTTTCTTTCACCCATCAAGTCTGCATCAGTGCATTAACTTGCTGTCTGATGGCAACTTGTTTGCTCTCTGTGTCGACGTTTCTTCTCTCTCTCTCTCTCTCTATATATATATTTTTTTTTTCTTTTTTTTTAGGAAAGACTTACCTGTACTCTGGTTGGAGAAAACAATCAACAAGATCTTTGGCCGTCACATTGGATTCCCCACCAGCAATCTGAAAGACAGGAACGGGAGGTGAAAAATGAAATGACCGCAGGATACAGACTATAAAATGAAAAGGTCAAATTAATTGAAACAGACTGGTAACCATACCAACCTTGTGGGATTGGATGATACTGAGCAGAGTCTGAACTTCCTGTATATCAGGGGCGGAGGACAGCACGCTAAAGATGAAAAACTGTTTGTTAGGAACTATTCATCTGCTTATGTAAGTGTTTGTGTTTACCAGTTAAACTATGACAGCATATACCATTAATTATCGCTCAATACCTAACACTGATACCAGTATTAGGTATCGAGTCCAATACTGCACAGGTTTAATCATGACTGTAAATTATTCTTGGGTATAACTGTCTACGTTAGCATTGCACAGGACTGGCAACTCATCAAAACCAGCTTTGAGAAGATGCTTTGTGTCCCACTTAAGACTCCCTAATATTTATCACAACATCCAAAATAGTTTTTAATAGCAAACGAAAAGCAAATACAGATCGTCTGTTCTGCCAGTTGCTTTTAACGAATGTATCTTAAAATATCTAGTAATGATGAGTATTTTATACTGATGCTGAATATTTTGCAAACTTATCACAACGTTGGCGTACACATTATACATACCATACACACAAACCACATCACTATCACGATGCTCAACATCATTGCATGTTCACGTAATACTGAAACCATAGCACACGCTCGAACACACGCCGTTCATAAGGACTGCGCTTCACGGGGACACAAAGAGAGCCACAGAGAGATGGGAGAAGGGAATGAGGAGCAGAAATTTGTCATTTGAGCAGAATCTTGAATTATCCATGTGTGTTGTCACACAGGGACGAGAAAAATGAGTGAGACGAGACAAGGAGTGATATTTTGTCCAGAGTGAGTCACGGCTGCGCTCAAACACATGAAAATGAGTCTGACCGTCTCCTAGGCAACGGCACTTGAGAAACCCTACGTGCACAGACGAGTGGAGAAGTGTAAAAACACACACATGAAGCTGGATCCCAGCAGAAAGAGAAAATGTAACACGGCAGTAATTTAAGATTAACTATTAAGTTTTGATCTTAAGTTTTGATGATTATCAAACTTCTGGAGATATCAGCTTATTCATGCAATCATGTAAATGGCATGAAGCAATGTGTATGTTTTGAGATAATGGGAGTTGTTTGATACATTACTGGGGAGAAATCAGAAAATACAACCCTGGATTTGTCCCCAATACTTGTATGTCTTTGTGTATCTACACCCATTTATCTTCCTATGCACTCGAACCAACAAGATGATGGACTGAAACATGCTTTTGAATTATCCACATTTCGAAGTGCATGTAATTTCCATTTATAAAACACTTTTATTTCATTGAAGCATAAGTACAGTAATATATTTAAAAAATGTGCAGGTAAAATTGGTAAAATTAGAATTACTACTTTTCATTTATGCAAGGTAGACAAATAAGGTACTACTGATGTCTTCAAAGTTTAGGAACAAAAATTAATTCTTTGGGTTAATGAAAGAAATTTCTATCCGTCTTTTCTGTTTCTAAACAGAAAAGCTTGAATCCTTTCTCTGAAGTGCAGCCAGGCCAGGGAGGCCAGGCCAGGGGAAATTTGCTGCTGTCCTGAAATTACCCCATCATCAGTGTATCTTTCATTTTCAGTTATGTGATGAGCCATCACTATCACAGACATCACTTTTAGTCCATCTGCTCTGGCCTGCTACGTCTTTTATTGTAATCTGTTGGTGTTGTTACACAATATACACTGATGAATACACACTTTGATTATTTTTTTTGTATTGTTGTTGTTCTGCCCATTCATATTGAAATCAGTATTGTTATTTAGAAGGCACACCTACAATGAATCCCAACTAAAACTTAAATAAGGCACAAGTCGAGATTTTATGTTAAAAAAAACGGTCTATGCAAAAATAGTCAAAACCTTTTAAACTAAAAAATAAATGGTGTCTATTTTCTTGAATTCACTATTTAAACAAGCGCGTCAAACAAGCGCGTCACCTTACATGCCGTGAAGATTTAAGAGGTAATAAAACACGGAGAAGATTATTTATAACTTTAGTGATTTGTGGGGCCTGCAGTGCTGTATCTCATCCATCATGATCACACATAATTACAGAACCAGAGATCTGTGAACTATTCTGTCATGTGGCGATAAAAAGGAACAACATTATGGCTGAACTTGTTCGTGGAGACGAAAGACGGATCTCTTGTGTTTGAAGCAGCACGTTGAGTCGGGAGCAGTTAAAAGCTACACAAACACTCAACGCAGCAAACAAAGTCCGTCAACTAACATACCATAGCAAACATGATGAAACCTTGAATAAAAGAACGTGCGGCCCTTGAAACTCAACAAATGTAGTTTACATCTGAATTTCTAGCTCCACAGGGGGAAATCGTATACAAAACCGCACATGCATGTATGGACACAAAAAAAAAAAAGAGAATAAAAACGATATTTCCAGACTTCCGGAAAGATATAACGATGAAAGAAAAGAGTGAATGATTCTGCAGGCCTCTGGTAACGTGGATGAACGAAGAGTGAGCACACACTGGCTACTTGCCCTCAAAGAGAGTCAAATGTCTCAGTGAATCCTTTTCAGGATATGAACTGTGCAGCGACTCCCACTAAAGAAAATATGTGTGTCACGTTGAAACGTAATCTGTTTGTTGGAGAAAGATTAAAAAGTGGTGAAACCACTAGTGTTGGAGTCAATGGAAATTATATATATATTATATAACTATGGAAATATTATTTGAAATATTCTTGTTTTTCTTGATTAATTGATATCATCGTGTCGCTCTCTCCTCCTCCTCGTCAGCCTCTGTGGTTGACCAGGAAAGTCAATCACAGAGAATATTTTTTTGTTCGTTGAAATAAATTGTGCACCTTTAAAGTGTAACTTGGCAAATCTCTCAGCCAGTAGCGAAATGTCCTACTTAAGGGTAACTCTTACTTTAGATTGTTTTGGAATGAAATGTAGCCACAACAACAATGTTAAAGACATACTGAGGCATTCAGTGAATATTTAGTTGATATTGAGCATGTTTCAAAACATTTTTTCAGAGGTCGAATAAAACCGGCTCAATCAAAACAACATTGCTGTTTCAATCCTGTGAAATTAATGCCCCACCTTAAAAAAAAAACAAGTGGACAAATTAACTTCATCAATGATTAATTGTATTTCTTTAGACAATATTTTCCTTGTACAACTGTGACTTATTTTGTTTTATGCCAGAGAGAGCAACTGTTGACTGTTATTTTTTAACTCACCTGTGCATTCATGTGAGCAAAATGACATGAAAGTCAGAGCAGAGTGGTAGTAAAGGGTAATAAATGATCTGAACTCATAGTAACAAGCAGGCACCGTGTCCACAGTGGGTGAAAAAGTCCTTCAGATATAACCTTTCCACTTTATTCAGAAACTTGGGAGTACTACCGTGTAGGACCCAACACTGCATCAAGGTCATCCAGATTTCAATCTGACAAACAAAGTGCCCAATCGGACCTGAGAGCCCTGAGGGCACAGAACACACTCGATCCCAAGTAGGATACCGGAAGGAGACGGCAGCCTAAAACCACTTCAAGGACATGTCAAAGGGGCTATAGGCAGAGACTGGCTATTGAAACCAAAGTGAAACACAACCATAAGGAATGAGGGAAACAAAGTCAGAGAGTTGAAATGAGGACACACTGTGTCAACAGTGAAGAGAGACAGAAAGTTATGAGGAGCCGTGGACGGCTGTGCAGCAACAGTGGTAAATAGACCAAACAGTGACTCCAATGCCATCAGTTTGTTGTATCAGGGCTTAGCTACACTTAAGGGAAGTTTAGAAAGGTGTGTCGCAGCAAGCTGAGACTGAATTACCACGTTTTTCAAAAATTAAATGCTGGATGATTATGACAAAGCATCATGTGACATGCAAAGGAGTGAAGTGTACTATGTTTAATTTGTCTTCGTTAGATGTCTTGTAGACAGACTGTCCCCCAATTCAAACTCAAAAAGAGACACTTTAATAACAGGGGAAAACAAGGGACACATGAAGCGCTCAGACAGACTGGATGGGGGAGGCTACAGCAGAACAGCATAAGACAGACAAACTAACAAAACACAAACGACCAGGGTGAATCAGGGGAGGAGGGGGAGCCCAGAGCAGAACATGAGTTAGAGCAAATATACACCAACCAAACAGGCAGGGTGTGTAAAACCAGAAACATGAGGGAAAACAACACATGAAAAGAGGGCAAACCACAAGGCCAGGACAACACTCCAGCGAGCTGAGTCAGCTGACATACCTGCTGAAGCCTCGGAGCAGCTGTGAGACCACGGTGGAGAGTTTTTGCAAACACACCAGAGCGTCCTGTGGAGGCGCCGAGTCTCTCGCTGGCTGTGCGCTCTGCCTGGTGTGAGTGTCAAAGCCCAAGGCTTTGAACACTTCCATGCTGAAATGTGACGGGAAAAAAAACAACTAAAACAAATCAGAGGTCAGCAGGGGAGAAGAAGAACTAAGTGTATCAAATCAAACATCCAAAGTGTTGGTTATGTTCTGGAAAATCATTTCACGTAACAGATTATTGGAATACCTAATAACATATTATATATGATTTGATCTGCTGTAGAACCACAAAGGTAATTAGTCACTGCATTCATTAAAAGCCCACCTTGTCTGAGACACCACGGTCCAGATGCTCTCAAACATGGCCCACACCTCCTGGTGGGAATCCTGACGAGTCAAAGACTGTTTCCCTGCTTTGGCTTCATCATCGCCACGACTCCCGGTACCATCATCGTCACTCATAACAACATCAAATGTGGAGGACTCTCCCTCCACCAAATCACGAGGTTGCTGAACAAATAAAAATACGATCCAAAAATGTGAAAATAAATATGATGTTCACAGCAACACGGTTCATTGCGTTTTAAACTCCGTATCAGTGCTTTCTGACTAAACAATATGCAAAACACAATCAGGAAATCTGTTTTTTTTTTTTTTTTTAAATCACAGTTTACATGACAATCAATTCCGACAGTGTAGGTATCACATGTCTTCAGCATATAAAAAATGAAAAGTGGAACTTCTCGTGTATCAAATGTATAAATACTGCTACTGTGTTGCAGCACACCTGAGGATGCAGCTTCATGGAGATCTCGTTCATTACAGACAACACCCGTGGGACGTGACTCGACCGCTCCTGAAGCATTTCCACAAGTTTCCTCGCTTCTTCGAAGACCTTTGATGTAGTGACGTGGTCCTTATTGTTACCTGGCACAGACGGACAGTTAACGCGATAGCTAGCAGAAGACCACAACGAAAAACCTTAGCCACATCAAGTGACACAAAGATAAAGAGAATATATAAATGTAGTCTTTAGTTTGTAACTTATAAAAGCCAATATGACCATTTATGAAATTGAAAGGATTAGGGTACAATATAATCCATCATCATTGTTTCAGAAAGAGTGGGGAAACATTTTATGCAATAAAAAAACAGAAATTCAATGACTCAATGCAATTTAAGGAGATCAATTATGATTTGTCAGTGCACATTCAAAAAAAGATATGTTTTTAATATAAAGATAGGAAACAAAGCTGAGCAGTGACACCAAAATATTGCTACCTTGGCTTTGCTGAGAGATTGTGTGTCCTATAAAGTATGTTCAGCTGTTCCAAATAGGTGCAAAATTACAAAGAAATGTGTATCAGTGCAAATCTGTTGGGCACAGACCACTTCAACATCCTTGATGAACACATTCACTCAATCATTTCTGGGCTTTGTTTTTTTTGATGTCCTCACAACTACAGATACAACTGACTGCACACAAACACAGACAGCCTGCTTAAGGGGAGGCTTGAGAATCACATGCAGTACTTTTCCACTCTGAGATTTCTTATTTGTAACAGTTTTTTATTCATCCCCCTCCCCCTCCTCCTCCTCTTTCCCCCTCCTCTTCCTACTCCCCCTCCTCCTCCTACTTGTCCTCTTCCTCGTCCTCTTCCTCCTCTTCCTCTCTCCTCCTCCTCCCTCCCTCCCTGTCCTCCTCATCCTGACACAGAGCAAGGCTGCATGGTACCAACAAAAGCAGATTCATGTACGCAGACCAGGGGCATACCAAACAAGGGGAAAGCTGCATTGTTTAAACTATAAACATCTTTGTGTGGATGAAAATGTATCGTGCCACTGGTGCTAAGGTCACTCCCACGACTCTGGACACAGAGACGTGGGAGGTTGACACACATCCGTGCAGTCAGCTCTGGAGACATTAAGTCATGTGGACCCAGCAGTGGCATCCAGATCAAGAGCTGCAGTCGACAACTCAGCATCTTTCTGACACACACTTGAGTCACCTACTTTAGCAGATGACCTGATTCTGGATGTAGTTCTGTAGGGTTCTAGCGCAGTGCAGGGCAGACCACGTCACCCCTCCCCCCCCCTCCCCCCGAGAATAAAGCTCTCATCAGGGGTATGACTCAGTATCTTAACACCACAGTCTGCTGAGGGATAAAAGTGTTTCAATAAAGTGATTTTTTTTTTTTTTTTACATCCTGCCTTTACCCATCGTTCGACTCCGGCATTCTATGAGCCCAAACTGAAAAAAGTGGAATAGAAAATGGATAAAAAGACGGATGGATGAATGGTCATAGCTCTGTAGCCACTGGATTGAATCTACAATTAATTTGACATGTGATGTTGCTCGGTTTCTTCCTGTTTTTCAAACCTACTGTTCGAAGAAAGAAAACTCGCCCTGCGGAAACCAGCATCAATGATAAAAAAAAAAAAAAAAAGTTCACTTTTGCAGATTTGATGTGAACACAGATGGTTTTGAGCCAAATGTTGGGAAAATCTGAAACTGTTGAAAATGGAACTAATGCAAACCGCTAATATTTTGACACACAATTGTGTTAATAAAAATCAATATAACTACATCAAATAGGAGCCATTATTAACACAACTATATGCCAAGTTTATCTTTTCCCCACACATACCTGAGTTGAAGAAGTTAGTGAGGTTCACAATAGTTTCCTCCGCTGACCTTGGGAGAATGTAACGAAAGACAGCGACCCAGTGCTTTCCAAAACACTTCAGGACATCCCGAAGAGTCCAGGGTGGTTTTAGAAAAACTATCTGTAATTGGAATCAGGCACTGAGTGAAAAGTAGCTTAACATGCAGAATATAACATATGCACACAGGTTCACGTATTGTTCTCATAATACATGAGAATTGACCACCTAATTATCTTTAAAATCTTGCAGCATGTTTTGCATGCTTTACTTCATTGTTTTGTTTCGTGTCTTAACATAGAAATAAAACCTTGAAATGATTTTGGATTCAAATGTTTCCTAAAAATGTAATTTCAATAACTGGAAATACCAAAACAGACATCTTACCTCTGTCCATAGGTCCTCATAAATGGCTTTCATCTCAGCCTCTAACACATCAGACAGGACTTCACGCAGACAGTCTTCAAATTCAGAAATGCAGTTACGAAGGTCCCATATTGTCCCGTCCTCGTCAGCTTTACAGAGTTGTGTGTTATCTGTAGATACTTACAGACACAGAAAAGTTGGTGTAATATTAAGTAGCTACAGCTCCAATTTCCTTTGATATATGAGGGAGGTTCCAATTTATACAACAGGAAATACAAAAGCATTTTTACCAGAAATCTCATTCCTGATATAACACATGTAGTATAAATTTGCTATCTGTAATTTCTGTTTTGTCAGAATGCTCTTTTCTGTTGCCTTAAATCATCCTGACAAACTCATATCAAATTAAAAAGAATATAATCGAGGAGCAAGAAGAGATGGATTGAGATGGTGAGTGTGTATTGATGGTAGTGAAATGTCTCTATCCTGCCTCACCATTTTCTAAAAATCCAGCAGAAAAGCCTCCTGTCTCCAGAACACTTGGCTGGACGTGTGAGCAGCTCCTTCTCTGCGTTTGCGACGAGACTTGAGGAGGCATAAGACCTTGAATGTGTTCCTGAACACCACGTTGAGCTCTCTCGGCTTCAGCCTTCAAATCGTCATGGCTGAGGGCCTTCACCCCACTCAGAAGGGCTTTACTGCACAGATTCTTATCATTACTAAGAGAAAAAAAAAAGTGAAAGCCCGGTTTTAATTAGAAGGCAGTAATAACATTGCAAACTTTAATGCAATTTTAGAGCCTTCCAGACTAAAAGCTGTGAAAAGTTCAACCTGTGTTTTGTGTCACACTTTATATTTAGCAACAATCAATTTTTAGCAAATCAATAACAGTCATTGAAAACAGTAGCATTAGGAAATGTAGGTCAACAGGCCTAAGAAAATGAAACAATGCCACAGCCAGCAAATGTAAGTCAAAGAAAAAAAATTGTGAACTAAACAAGAAATTCCATGCTCAGCATATCTATTCTTTGCAAACAGCTGTCTCGCCCTCTCTTTCTCTCATCCCAACTGGAACTATCTGGCTGGACCCACTCACAATCACATGCATGTGCATTATAAGCAGAGGACACACACACTGCAGCGGCAGCAGTATACTGTAGGGGGGAGGGGGAACTCACGTGCAGAGGATGAGAGCACACTCTGGGTACAGACTCTGGTATTGCAGGCAGCACTGCAACACTCTGTCATCATTATTCTCGGCATTCAGTCCAGCTGAGACCAAAAAAGAACAAGGAGAAAGACAAAAGGACAGGACATGAAGACAAGTTTGGACAAGCAGGAATCCTCAGAGGAAGCAAATTACATTATGTCTATGGTTAATGTGTTACAAAGAACAACCAGGAACAATAGAAGCTTTCCTTCTTTCAGAGACGAGGAGGAACAACCAAAACATAACTGCAGCAAAATCTATATCTTTCTCACTTCTAACAAATCAGTCTGCTGTCGGTGACAATTTAAATAAATCTGATCACTACAGATATGTACACAGAAAGGTAACCTGCACCTTGAGATGCACACAATACAAGCCATGATGGGGATGGTGAAGAACTCTTATGCCACCTAGTCTCCATGCAGGGAACAGTCAAGTATTAAGTACTTGATTCAAAGACCAGCTGTCTACTCCGGTGTGTCCAATTACAGTCCTTGAGGCCAACAGTTCTGCATGTTCCCGAAGTCATCCAGCTTCAACGCACCTGACGGTAAGAAATGGCTCATGAAAAGGGCTTTATGACACCCGGATTGGATTCAGGTGAGATTTAACAGGGAGACGTTTATAACATGCAGTGGCGCTCCATGGCCTGGACTGGACATCACTGTATGTGTATGTGTGTATTAAACTAAGGAAATTTGTGTTCAGTGGATTATCCCTTTGTTCTAACAATGTTTTTTAGGGAAAATATCATGTACCACTGATTGTGTTACTTTTAAATTTGTAAAAAACATATTTGTGAGATGAGCAGCAGAGCTACTTAAGAAGATGACTCGAATGGAGAATATACTTTTCTGCCAATGCCAAACAGCTTTACTTTTTTGTTTTGTGCTGTTTGGTGGACTGTATGATTAAAGTCAAACAAGCCATAATGGCTATTATACAATAAACCTATCCACCAAACAAACAAGAAACTCAGCGTGGAAGCAGGAAACGCTCCTCTCCACTCGCTGGAGGCAGTCTCAGATAGATCCTGCTCTGTGAGGAGGAATGTTGTGATGATTTTGGAGTACAAAGTTCAGTTCTACTTTGGAGACATGAGATTGCCAGTTTGTAGAAATTCATCTTGAGATCCCTCTGCACTGAGACGGTCTCCACTGAGGAGAAGCCTCGCTTTTCCATTGTGCAGACAGCAACTGGTTGCTTTATTTCTATTTCTTAATTTATTTCAGACATGTGATATTTTAACGTGTGCAATCATATAGACTCCATCTACATACTCTCTATATAGTCCATCATATATACCCCCCCCCCCCCACACACACACACGCACCCTTTAGTGATAATACAATTAAGTAACTTTTTATGAAAATATATTTAGAAAAAAATAGATGATCTATATTTGAGTATACAGACAGTATTCAGTAGATTTGGTGTACCAGAGGCTCAAAATAAAAATGAATATCAACAGCAACAAAAAGCTGTTTGACGTTAGCAGAGAAGATTTGGCAAAACCCACGTACTCAGCTATGCTTTCATAAATGCATCTCCCTAACAAATGTGGCATCATACAAAACAAATATAATCAGACTATCCATTCGGAAAGGGTTCGACACGTCGACACAACAAAGAATTAATCTACCAAACACAAATATCTTTACCATTATTGCTTTGTACAATAATTGAAGAATGGATTTCTCTTTGGAAAACACAATACTAATATGATGTGACCCACATATTCATATGTTCTCTTGTGCAACAAACAGTGACATTCATTTTCATTTTCTAAATACAGGCAGTGGGAGCGCGGGCTGCATGCCTGATGGTGGACCTTCCCCACTGTTGGCCGGCACCTGGTCGGGCTCTGTCCCGTGCTGCGCTGGTGCCTTCTCCTTGGCTCAGTTGCTTTTCCTTCCTTCCTGGCTCGAGCGCTTGGGTGTTGCCAGTCGTTCCTCTTACAGGCACAGAGACTCGTGGTGCCCAGGTGGCTGGGTCGGTTTTATGGAGCGTAGTGCCTCAGGTCCTCCTGCGGTCCGGGTTTGTTGCTGGAGAACCAGGTTCTGCTGTGCTGGCTCCTGTACGTCTGGTTGATGGTTGCATTCTAGCTTCATCTGGCTGGCGGCTTTTATTCAGACACCTTTCAGGAACTGATGGGTCCCGCCAGAAGGAGACATGTCACTCTTCTGCACCCTTCAGGTTGCTAATGCTGCAGTTTGTTGCGGATTTGCTTCCTCACTCTATCGGTGGGGCCTACCACACTCCTGGTTACTGTTCTGGGTTATAGTCATGTCCGGTCTCTCCTGTCACCCTTCCTCATGTCACTTGGTGGATGTTAATGCATGTGTGTCTGCAGACCACTATTCAAACACCTTTTTAGATTTTTTTTTTTCTTGTCGCGTCCGTACGCACTCTTCTTCTGTGTCTCTACTCCTTGTCAATTGTCACTTTTGCATTAAGAACAAACCGTTGATTACCACTCTTTGCCGAGATCGAATTTCAAGAGGATGTGAAAATTGAGGTGTCTGAGAATAACAACAAGATACAATCTTCAAAATACTCCCAATACTGCTAAATCATATTTCCATATAAATCTATTTCAAGACTCATAGGACGTTTGAGTCAGGCATTATCTTCTCCTCCCTTTTTGTCTTCTAGCCTCGATTGTGATCTCTTAATTTCTTTAAATCAGCACTCACTCCTTCTTTCAGCAGCCTGCTGCATAGACTGCCCCCAGATGCGAGGGTTCCGGCTCCTCAGGGAGTTGTATATGTAGGAGATGGCAGGAATCGCCAGATGAGCCACAGAACCAGACAGACCTCTTCCCTTTTTCAGGGAGTCCAGCTCCTGGAGCACCACCCAGGGTATCAGGATGTGAGGAAAGCCTAGGGCTAAGGGCACATAAAGTACATATACAGAGACCTTTGATGATTTACAGTTTTACTGCATGCTGTGAGAAGCAATAAATTGCAAGCAAAAAACCTAAAACAAACAAACAAAAAACAATCCTTGATGACTAATAAAAATCTACAATATCACATACCATTCAGGCCCTCAGAACTGATCTTTTTCACACAATCCAGATGACTGAGGAGAACATTGGTGTCCAGCACAAGGATTGTCTCTTGCTGAGGTTGTTTGTCTGTAAATACAAGTTTAAAGTTAGTTAATTTGGATTGTATTTATTACTATTATTATCTATTAAACTCAGACTATTTAAATACAATGTTAAACACAACATTTCCTCGCAGTCATGTCAAAATCCCTTTCACTGCTTATGTGAAGACGTTTATATAGAAGATACTTCAAACTGAATACTTTTGCAAAGTCTTTAAAAAAACAAAGCTTACATTGTGTGTATTCAGACCCTTCATCTGGAGGATCTATATCCATGGAAGTGAGTTCCCCATAGCTCTCCATGACGTTCACTTCCAGTCTCCTCTGCGAGCGAGCTAAATGAAGCTGTTCGACCACATGAATCTGCAAAATAATGCGTTCCAAAACAAACCAAATACAAAAGGCCACCGTGTTTGTGAGATTTAAAACAGAGAGAAGAAAAGTGTGAAGTAGTACTGATTTCCAAAAAACTAAATGTGTTCTTCAGTAAACCATTGTGAAACTGCTTTTTTCTAAAGAAAAATTAGTGTTTTCCGTTACCTGGTCATAAGAGGTGTCTGCGTTGGTATCGACTGGAGATTGGAGACTGGAGGATGGTTCTTCAAACGAACAATGAGGGGGAACATCAAAACAGTTCTGCACTGGTTCAGCAGCTTCTTGATTAGAATCAACTGCTACAACCTTAGGGTCTGGAAGTTTAATCTCATTTTTGAGATTTGTGGTGGTAGAAACACCATACTTATCCTTATCTAGTGTTTGTATTGTCTTTATCTGAATCTTTTTTGGTATCCTAAAATGGAAAGGTGTGAAAGCAAGCATTTTTTTCTTGATGGGTGATGACTCAGATCCCTTTTGTAGATCTGACTTAACAATGTCTGAACCTGAAGTGTGCTTCTCGAGTCCCTTTAAGCTATTCTCTGAGGCAGTGCTCTTGGCAACAATGGAAGACATCTTTGCTGAACAGTAGGAGAGGTGTTTTTTATCTGTACGGATGCTTTTCCTGTCCTCCAACCTGTTTGTTTGATGCCTTCTGGAATCCTTTTTTATCAGCTCCTCTCTGTTCTGCTGTGCAGCATCCTTCGAAGAAGTGGAGGGAGACACCTTTGTCCTGGTAGCACTGCAGTGATTTGCAGTCCATACTGGCACCTCAGCTTTGCTTTTCTTCTTCTTTGCATGACGCTCCCGTTCTTCCCGCTTCGCAGGAACAAAGCTAGAAGTGCCTGGCTGTTTTAGTGATGTGGATGGGCTGTGCCGGGAAGGCTCTTTTTTTGATATGGATTTGGAAGTCTTTTTTGAAGGAGGGACGGCACCTCCATGTTTAGTGTATATTGGTTTTGAAGGGTATCTTTCCTCTGTCTTACTTCCTTTGATAGTTTTTTCTTTTTTTGAAGTATAGGTTTCAGATTGACTTGAGCAGACACTTCTTGATTCTGTGTGACGTATTTCTTCGTTAACAGGGCTCCGTTTGGTTGTTTTTGTTTGTGTCGACGTGGACAAACGCTTTCTGACTTGGCGAGGACTTTGGGAATCATATTTACGGGCAGAAGAAGTGGATTTTTCTCTTTCATCCACACTGCTATAGGTTGAGGGGGAAAAAAAGAAATCAGAACTGTTTTCAAACAAGATCCACAACAATTAAGTGAATGGGACTAAAGGAGAAAGCATGAGTAATAGATGTTGATTTGAAGAGTCACATACCGTCTTTCTAAATTCCCTTGGCTCTTTACAACACACTTGGCTTTTTTCCTGCCACTTTTGTGTCGTTCAGGCGATACCTGAAAGGTGCAAATTAAACAAAGTCTTGATAAAAACAGTAACTACATCGTAAATTAAACATTTGAAATTTCTCGCAACAGAAAATTAATAACCACAGAATTTAACTGAAACTTTTCAATCAGATTTTCACTTTGTTTTGTGTTGAACACAAGCAAGTAGATTCAGTATATCTGCTACTTCATGTTGTATATGATATTGTCATCCTTTACATATTGTATGTATGCCTGAATGTTTACTACGTAATTGAGGGTTCAAAGGGAAGACGAAATTGTGTTGATATTACAACAGACCAAGTTGCTCATGTGATATTACATGTGGACTTGTAATATCTACTCACCTCATCATTTTCTTCACTTGAGGATGAAACACGCCTCCGGTAGTTTCTGTTTTTAGGCATGACTCTGTGGAAGTAATTATGAAAAGTTCAGCATGTCGTTTGTTGAAGTCAAGTCAACACATACATACATACATACATACATACATACATACATACATACATACATACATACATACATACATACATACATACATACATACATACTCTTCACAGAAAGAGCCACATCTTTTCTTTTGGTCGTCTGATCAATGACACGACAGTTAATAATTTTACTGACTGGTTACCATGTTGTGATGAGCCAAACGAGTGGCTCAATCCACGTTTAATAAGTTTGACAACTTTGATCTCAGGCAAATTTCATAACTCGGTATACATTTTAAACACAACCTAGTTTACGCTAATTTTATAGTGTCCGACTCCTCATCTGAAGTGTGAAGGAGAGAATAAATCTCAAACACAAGTCTAAATTTATTTGTAGCCGTACGCTCACTGAATCAAACTCATTAAAACCAAACAGCAGAACGGTGTCGTTACATGCTAGTAGTCCTCAATATAGTCTGGAGTGTACGCGTACCTTATTCAAGGGAAATAAGTCGCCAGGAACCGCTATAAGTACGTGAGTTAAAGGTAAAATACCCCTCTTGGCGATTACTATCAAAACATACACGGAGCTTCCTGCTTTTCTTCTTCTGTTATTTTCTTTCTTTTAACTTTGCTGGTTACATTAGCGCCCCCGTGCGGCAAGGAGCTCAGCGCCAGGATTATTGGTCATTTCACGCCCCCCGCAACACACATACTCACACGCACACAGAACTGGTTATCTAAAAGAAGCCAAAACACGGACAGCTGTTGTAATAAAGTCCAAGTCAGTCGGATTCAGTTTTGCCATGAGAGCCACTTCACTAAACAAGACACAGGAATCTGTCATTCTTTCCCATGAAACAAACCCTTTACTGCAACCCAGCTTTTCTCATAATAATGACCCGATACTCACACTCTTTCTCTGTTGTTAGATAAGCTGAACTCAGGTTCTGGAAATGACTCAGCACAGAGAGCTGTTGTTCACATCATGGGAATAGAACCTGTTGAAAGAGTTATTTGACATCCTGAAGTCATTTTGAGAGGCAACTGAGTTCACTGAGGGAGAAAAATGGTCACCACCAGTTGATATGTATCTTCTGGTCTGTTCTCGATGTGATGGTGGCAAGCAAAGAACCACAAAATCAAATGTTTGTGAAAACTAGATCTCATGCACTCATGGATATTACATAGTTACAAGGCTCCACTTGCACATTGGAAAACATTTGCACACACTGAGTGAGATTAATGGGTTAAAAACTGATGTGCTACTGTAAAACTCCAAATTTTACTATGAACACTTAAATAACTGATCATTTCCAATGGAATCTATCTGTCTTTGCAATCTGTCAGCTTTGAAATTGGGCTTCAGCTGATGTCCTGATGTTTATTTTTTCATGAAGCTCCTGTATATTGTAGGAGGAACACGTTGCTGATCCTAAACTAACACTATTATCCTGATAGCAAAAGAAAAGAGTGTTAGTAACATTGACCAGTGATGTACCAGCAGCTGTAAAAACATTAGTTTATCTCTATGAGACCTGTCTGCATACTTTTCAAATTGAGATCTCTTTTATTGTCATTCACTTACAGTATCACGCCAGAAAGGTTAATGAGTTCTTCAAAACACAAACATGAGCCCAGACAAAAAAAAAACTCTCACCCAAACTTCAAAGAGAAGAAGAAAAAAATTATGTCCACATAGAATCAACACATATAAACACACCCCATAAAAATGTTATTGCACCCAAATGATGTAAAGTACAATGTGCATTGTCATATGCTCTATTTATTTGACATTCTGATGACATATGGATAAAAACAGCTTGTTTTTAGGTCGTACTACCTGCAGGGACACTGAGAAAACAGTTTATGTTGTGAGTCAAATCCTGAAAACACAAGATGATGTTAGCTGACATGTAGTCTTTATTGGTTGTGATGTCATTTCTGATTGACCTGAGTATAGTAACCTCTTATGGAAATGTAAAAGTCAAACCAACAAGGCTCATTGTCTAATATGTTTGGTAGTGGAAACCAGAGCACCTGCAGAAAACCCCACACCAACACAGGCACAGCATAGATTACAGCAGCGCATTGATCACCTGGTGTTAGAGAGTTACAGGAGAACAGACGACAACACAGCAGGAGAAAAGCCACTTACTATTATTGTGGTGCCAGTTAAAAGCATCCTGTGATCCAAGAAGGCGAATGTGAAGAATGTGAAGAATTTGCTTTCTTCACATTGTTCTGCTCTGTTTTGTCTCAGTCAGATAATGTCAGCAACGTCATCCTTATCTAAGCTTGATTTGAGTGAAAAATGAGTTGGCTTCATCTATAAGGATGAAGAGTATTATCTTCTTGGCAGAGACTATTTCATTGGTAAGTCAAGAACATGTTGAGAAGTACAAATGAAGTACAAATGTCTTCATTTATTGGAAAAAAAGAATACATTTTTATTTTTGCTTTTTTTTTTAAATTGACAAAAATATACAGTATTCTTTTTTGCACAACAAAACTATTCTGCTCCCATCTTGAATGGTTGTGTTTTGAAAATTAATGAGTTTTCTTAACAATTCATGAAAATTGTGTTTGAAATTTAAGATGCGCAATATGAAATGCTTTGGTACGCTTTTGTGTGCAAACCATTTGCATAAATATAAATCTTGATATAGTATGTAATACTTATATGTGCCTTTTAATTTGTGTTGTTCTCCACAGTCATATAAACACTTTCCCACCATTATGACGCTGAAGACTGCGGTTCTCTTGTTCACAGGTTTATTGACCTTTGAAAGAAAGGTGAAGATAAAACATATAGACCGAACTATACGCTTCCTGTTAACATGTACTAACATTCACAATGTAAATCAATATCAGTTCTTTATCTACATATACATATACATATACATATACATATACATATACATATACATATACATATACACACAGATATACAGTACATATATATTATTTTTTTTAACTTAAATGTTATACATTCCATGGTTTTAAAAAATTTATTCAATTGTATCATCGTGGTTTTAGCTGCAATAGTTGTTTGATGTACTTTGAAGAACTTAAAGTCATTCAATAACTTTCAAAAACTTTCATTCAAAAACTTAACATTATTCTGAAAGTGATTGACTGCAAGTGGAGTTAAACATTTAATAAACAAAAATATAACCAAGATGCTACTTTACTCTGAATGAATTCTTGTGCAGTTTATAAGTCTGAGGAGCCTGGGAAGCTCTTAATTATGAATTAAACAACCATTAACACATTTTGTACAATTCTTTATGAAGTTTGACAACTTAACTCAAAATGTAAACGTATACAATATATTATTTCAGTCTTTTAAAACTTTTTTTTAAACTAAGGCTAAAATTGTAATTGCCAAAATCGTCCACAGAGCGACGCTGCAGCTCCGGTCACAAACATCTAGTGACGCTTTGGTCTTAACGCACATGAACACACCACAGAGTTAGAAATTAACACACTTATGAGGTCCACTACACCTTGTTGTACACTGCACCACAGTGCTGTTTGCTCAAAGCTTGAGGGTTGTGGGTTTGAGTGTGAGTTAAGACTTTCTGTGTGGGGTTTGCATGTTCTACTGTGTGGTTGAGGGTTTCTGTACTCTGGTTTCCTGTCACTGTCTAGAAAAATTCCGGGTATATTGATAATATTAAAAGTGCTCATTAGTGTGACTGTGTGGGGTTGGCCGTTCCTTCTCCATTTACCCTGTGATGGATCCTCAAGTTGTCCAGGATGTTTTCTGCCTTCACTCATATTCAGTTGGGACGGACTCAAGCACCTCTTGACCCTGAGTTCAAACCAACCATCTTCAATGTTGAACTTTAGATCTAATTGTCTTCCTCCACAAGTCTCTATAGATGCAAATGAAGAAAAGAAAAAAGTTAGGAGGGTGTCTAATGTGTTTTTGTCATTGTTAATTCAGAATATTTCATTTCTGCCGTGGTTAAAAATGCAATGTTTGGTACGGAACAGGTGCTACAATCATAGACGAGGCATCACGTAGCCAAAGGTTTAATATTGAATAGAAAAAAAATCTTTTGTTTTTCAATAGGTCTCAGATGATTTTTTGATGATTTCTGATCTGGGGCTGGTTCTTCCAATAATCCTTTATAGATAGAGAAAGAGAAAAAGTCATAATATAAATGCAGCATTTTAACGTCTGGCAAACCACTATTACTTGCTCAGGAAACATTTAACACCTCTTCCATCACTGTTAAAAGATTTTTCTGTTGGACCCCGTCATCATGGCTTGAGAAATACTGTTGCTGAAGACTGAAAAGGTGACGGTAATCAGATAACCAACAGACAAGCTCTGAGTGGAACCAGCTGGAGGGAATCATTTCTTACACTTCAGCAGTCCTGGACAGAAACTATAAGAACGTCCAGAGGCTCTCAGTGAATAAAGAAGCAAAACTCACAGTGATTCACTTGATGACAAAGTTTGGATTTGGTCAGTGACATGTTAAACACTTAACTCAAGGCATTTACTGGTATTCATATTAAAGTGTTTCTCTTTTTGCATTGATATGCTTTATTTATTGGGTCATCATAAATCAAAAACCACAGCATGCAAAGAAAAGTCTCAACACTCGTGCAAAATGTGTGAAAAATCCAGTAATGAAGGCTACGGAATGTTGGCAGTCAGAATCCTGCAACAGACAAGAATGAGGCAATATTCCTCTCCCAGAACTCCAGTAACTCCTCTCACTTCCCACTTGTTTGCACCTGTTCCAACTTTTTTTTTTTTCTTCAGATGTGCTGTTGCCATCGAATTCAATATGCTAATGTTTTCCATGAATAATAAAATGTCTCAGTTTCAACATCGGATATGTTGTTGCTGCTCTACAGGGAATAAGCATGGTGTTATGTGACCTGCAAGTCAATGAATTCTGTTTTTTTTTTTTTTTTACAGACAACATAGATATGCCTTTTTTTAAATCATTATTTGGGGGTTGTGAAAAAACAATAAGACGTACTCTCTCCTCACATTGAGAGTTTACTTCGTTTAGTTCCTGGCTTTTGAATTTGAGTGCGAGTTGTCTGTCTCTACATGTTAAATCTGTGATGGACTGGTGATCTCTTTAGGTTGCAGCCTGGATTTTGAAGAATGTCACCTGAAAAGACATTTTGAATTGTAACTTTTTATTCCATGCTTCGTTAAAAATTCTGTATTTTTTATTGAGTTAAACTGCTAGAGCTAAAGTATAAGCAACTTTAAGTTAAGATAGAAGGTTCATATGATGATCTGCTCAGGGTTCCTCAGACAGTGGACTCTTTAAAAAAAAAAAACGTCCCAAGACATTTTTAATCAGACAGTCTTATGGCTGATTTGTGGGTTTTGTGATTCATTGTGTTTTTATCTGTCTTCTGTGTTTTTACCTGTTTGCTAATCCATTTTTAAGTATGTTTTTAATATGCACAAAGTAAGTGCATTACAACTAAAATTTTATTATTTTTATTATTCTAATTCTTATTCTTTTTCTTATTAATTATACTACTACTACTACTAATAATAATAACAATAATAATAATAATATTGTTGCTATTGCCTTCAAAATTAAGCTAAGCACTTTTAAATCTGCTATAAACAGTATACGTGGTGACCAATGATCACTAATATCACAGATGAAGTTTAGTGTTCATTTTACTATTTAGTGTTGTACCATTTCTCTGTACAGTAGAAAAGTGGCATGAGCTTGAAATGTACAACAGTTTATTGCTGTTGAAGCTGGAGTCAGTTTCTGGCTCTCGTCACCAAATATATGCCTCCATTGGTTGATCTTGCCTGTTCTTCAATGTTGCTGTCTCTCTGCATTATGCTCTGCCTCCATCCCTCTTCGTCTCTCTATTTCTCTTTTCCTGGTCTTTACTTTTCAGTCCTCAGACATTTGGCTTCAATCAGCGAGCAGATTTTAACAGATGGTTATTGCTTCTGTATGAACGTGCATGTGATTGGGCACATGTGCTTGTATGTGATGTTTGAGTATGTGTTGGGGAGGGTCTTTACTCCACTAATGGTTTATTCAGAAACCTGAGCAGGGTGTTTTATAAAAATATTAAAATATTATTTTGGTCATTCAGATAATTGCTTGCTACACTGTGTGTGTGTGTGTGTGTGTGTGTGTGTGTGTGTGTGTGTGTGTGTGTGTGTGTGTGTGTGTGTGTGTGTGTGTGTGTGTGTGTGTGTGTGTGTGTGTGTGCACGCTCCGTGCACAGCTGAAGAATCCCTTACAAAAAAAAGCTATGCTCTTGTGTTTACCATGTCATTATAACTACAAAGGCCATTTAACCTTAAAACCTCACAGTTTGAGTCCCCCTCAAACATATGGCCAGTGTTTCTCCTCTGGCTAAATGACTGGATGCATCCACATAGATTTCTCTTAACGAGCAGCCCTATCTGGAATCTGGTGCCCGTTAGGAGTGCCGAGAACGTGCGCACACGC